>JAQGBH010001636.1:0-30580 GCA_034698265.1 Sminthurinus aureus | reverse complement strand
CAATGTCAACAAAAAAAACCCCATGTGATTTGGTCAAGCCGTTTGGCTGGAACCGTGAAAAGAACAGACGGACGGACGGACAGACGGACAGACAGACAGACAACATGATAGAATAAGGGGAGCTCGCTTCGCTCGCTCCCTAATATACAATACACACTATGAAAAATGTACCCTGTGCATTGAGCACTGTACACTGTACACTGTACACTGTAAAATGTGGATTGTGCATAAATTATTCTTGATGTGCCAACTTTTTCCATAGTGTTCTTCTTTTTTATTCTCAGAACACTTTGATACAGAATAATTATTCTTGTTCACGGCCATTGTGTATTGTGTACGCTGCGTGCTCTACGCTCCGATTGCTGCGTTTTTGAGACAGGTGAAACAGCTTTTGACTTTTGACACTACTTTTTGTCCCTGCAGATATGTAGATGTGTAGATGAATCATAAATTTATTTGAAATTCAAAGAGGTGAAAAAAGTTGAAGGAGTGGTAGAAAATTCAAAAATTTAAAATTGTGAAAGTTGACAGAAATTCTGAAAATTCTGGAACTTTGCAATTTCTGTACAATAAATAAAAGACGATTCAAATAATCGAGTCTGACGAGTGGAAACTGGAAACTGGAAAATACAAAATATAGACATTAGAACTGTAACCGTGGAACTGTAATCAACAAACTGATTAGTTGTGTACAATGTAAAATGTTCTCTGTTCGCCGTGCTCCGTACATTGTAAATTGTCACTCAAAATGACATATGGATTCCACTTGTTTCGCTTGACTTGATTCTCTTTCATCTCTGCTCTACTCCTCCGAACCAAAGGAAAGTGAATTAGATCAGATCAGTTGGACTGAAGGAGCAGATGAGTAAACAAAAGACAAAAGACATATCTAAGTCAAAGTCACAATCAAAATCAAAGACAAATTCAAATTGAGATTCTGATTCCAAATGCAAATCCGAATCCAAAAGTCAGCTCAAGTGAACACTGGATTCTGGATTCTTGATTCTTGATTCGTCGCATATTGTTCGATACATGTTGTAAATTGTAGATTGTAGATTGTAGGCTGAAGACAGGTTTTAGATTGGCTTGTTTCTCTCATCCTTCATTGTTTGTGCTCATTAGAGTTGAGAGTGAACCATAAAGTAAAACTTTTAATCAATCCAAAACCCAACTCGTGACATTTCCATATGCCTGTTTGTAGTTCCTATACAGTATGTCTTCTTCTGAAAACCACCAAAATATTGGTGAAAAGACTGACAATAAAGCATCAAATCAAATCAAAATGTATACTGTATACAGTATACAGATAGTCAACAAGAGACATGCAATTCTTTTACATTCTTCATTCTGGTGACTTGAGCCTTGAGTCATGAGTCATGAGATTTGAGACTTGAGTTTCCACATGCATGTAAACTTGACACTTGACACTTGGAAATTGACATATGGAGAGAAATGAGAAAATGAGGTTATGGAAGTTGAAAGTACAAGGATTCTAGAGGATGAACAGAAATATATTACAAACTCTGTATTGAGTATTGAGTAATGAGAAAGGTGTCTGTTGTTCTGTGTTTTACCGTATGTTCATCTGTTCCTATATGGATATTTGATGACTTTAACACTGCTCAAGTGTTCAAGTGTTCAAGTGTTTACCTTTAATTTTATACAAATCATCCACAATCTTCATGTAACTTGTGCATTGTACATGCATCAACAGGATGAAACGTATTTATTAATGTGTTTTAAACTAGATATGCAATTTCTTCTTGCAAGTATCTACAACGTGCAACAATAATAATGTAATAATCCTTTGTTTTTTCACAGGAATATCCCATGTTCTTTATGAAAATTGTTTCCTTGATTTTGAAAGACAAAAAACTGGAGAATCTCATTTGAAAGCATAATATATGATATATGATACATGATTTGTACTAATACAAACTACAAACGAGAGGGAGTGGGAATCAGTTCTTGTTCCTCTTTGTGTTTGTGTTTTCACTTTCGTTTTGGTTTTCATTTGCAGAGGCCTGTCAACTCTTAATTAGCAGCTTAGTCTACACTGTACAGTGTACAGTGTGTTGGACAGATTGTACACGAAACTGGGAACTGGGAAAACTTTTATGAGGTTAGTACAATAAAAAGACAAAAGAGGTATAACGTTTGGTCCCTCTTTTTATTTTCTCGCTTCTCCTCTACAGATGCATCGAATTTCTACTTTCAACTAGGGCAACGGGAATTCCATACCATGCTGAAGAATTTTATAGATTGAGATATCTTTTTCCCTAGCAAAAAACTAAGGGTGTGGTTAATCCTCATTCTAATCCACATTCTCATTCTAGAGTCTGAATATTATAGTAATTCCAATTGCAGTTCCAATTTGTGGAGTAATTCAATGTAATGACTAGATATACTAGAAAAATAGAAAATACTGGAGTAAAGTCAAGTTTTTCTCTTTGTTTTCAAGTGGATTTGGAGAGGATTTTGAAATGAAGTCATCAATACTCAATAGAACTAGGAAATAGGGTAATTGACCACCATTTTGTGTGAATGTAGAATGTAGTGAATTCTAAAGATTATTTTTCTTTGTAAAAAAGATGAAAATAGAATACGGGTTAAATCCCTTTAAAAACCCAGCGCTCCCCAATAATAATCCATTATCTACACTCATAATTAGCTTCAAATAAAGAAACCTCAATTATCCCTCCTTCTAAATTTTGGAATCTATCCGACTTGATTGAAAATTGAATTTTGAATGGAATTTTTGAAAGAAAAAATCTGTTTTTTTGTTGTAATTTGGAATGGGTTCTGTTTTCCGTTTTCAATTTACCTGTTTCCATTCAGAATGGCTGTGTCCTGATGAATACAGTTCTGAAAGGTTTGTTGCCCGTCCATCCTCATCCATCGTCTCAAGAACGGGAGGTCGTAATATCGAGACAAACTGAAAGTACGTGAAACAAAATGCAAATATTAGACATTAGACAAAGGTAAAAAAACTAGTATTTTGTTCTTTACAAGTCACAAATTGGATTGTAGATACATCAAATATAAATATACACAGATAATATATCTATAGTTATATACAAAATGCATAATATATTAAAGACGTAGAATGTGGAATGCAGATTTTAGATGCTCTTCTTCTTCCAATTCAGAATTCAGAATCCGGCAGTAGTTTTAATTAGCGCGTTGTTAAGCCATTGAGCTATGTAAATTTGCTATCGAATCAAGCATCGAATCAAAACTAGGATTTCTTTACTAAGTATTTCTCCTTCTTCCTTTCTACTATGTTTCAATGCTTCAATGTGTTTTATCTAGAATCTAGAGTCTAGAATCTAGAATCTGGAATCTAGGACGCAAAATAGAGAGACACGGAAGAAGAAAGTCATCTCATTTGGATTCATGTGTCAATGTATCACATACGTTTGCTTTTCCATTCTCCATTCTCCGTCGATGGAGGGTGGAGAAGAGAAAGTTGTCGTGGAATTTTAGTTGAGTAAATCAGGGTAGCTTAACTAAGATTTGAGGAGAAAGGAGAAAAGAGAAGAGTACGGACTTTGGACGACAAGAGAGAGAGAGAGAGAGAAGTATTCTAAATTCTAAAGGTCACGTGAAACAACTAATTACGGTGTGCTTCGCCTCATACTTGTGCTTTGAGAATTCCGTAGACTCTACCACCTAAACTTCACTTTCTGGTTTCTGGCATTTTCCTACTTTCCTTCCACAAAGGCTTACACCTTACTTGTTACACGTTGCATATTGAAAAATTGTTTGAGGTCTTCAGCATTTGCATAAGAGTTTATCCGTCCTCACGCTAAATATTTAAGTAATTGAGGCTCCAAGCTACCGGATCTCAGCTCTCACAAATTTGGTGTGGTTTGACTAAAAACTTTACTACAAAGAAACTCCAAACTATACACTTTGAGAAATGAAGGAAGGAACAGAACTGCAAGCTGCACTTTACCATTTACTATTTAAATAGTATTTAGTACATATCATGCACATTTTATATTATGCATAAATTATGAAACTGAATTTGCTTTTTAACTCTGCTCTATCAAGAGATTTTAACTATTAATTATTTTTTCTCGTGACTCGTGACTCGCGATATGATCCAATTCAGAATCAGAAACAATAGACATGAAAACAACGTACATAAAATAAAATAAGAAGGAAATTCACAGTTTTTGAATACAAACATAATGGATTTTGAGTCTTGAGTCTTGAGTTTGGAGTTTGGAGTCTTGAGCTGTTTGTTGTTTACAAGACAAACTTTTGGAAGCCAACATCTTTGAAACTGTTTATCTTATTTTAAAACTGCCTAGTTAATAAGGTTAGGATCGCTTCCGGGTTATTATGAAAAGTCAACCCAACCCAGTTCAACCCAGCCCAATCCAATCCAACCCAATCCAGTCCAAACAACAACACAGAGTAAACAGTAAATAGTAAACAAGCAAGAAAATGAGGAAAACTCAACTTTCTTCTAATTCCCAATTTCCCTCTTATCCTTTATTCAGCACTCAGTTTTGGTTTTGACACACCCTAATTGTACATAATACATAATAGATAAAACATGTAGACTGTATACTGAATTTTGCACAGAGTATAATAAACATAAGCATTGGAGAACTTTTAGAAAATGAATTTATGATTATCTCTGGACTCTAGTCTCAAGTCTCGAGTCTCGACTCTCAAGTCTCAAAGTCAAAACTTTGCATGTCCAAATACATTGTGCATTAAGTAGATTATTTGGAAACACGATTGTATAATAGTCGGAGCTGGTTTTTGTAATGGAACATTACCTCTTATTTCTACATGCTGAATTCCAGATTCTAGATTCTAGATTCTGGATACGATTTACAAGTTGTAGTAGTAATAACGGTAATGAGCTCATGTTATGTCTAAACGTCATGTCAGAAAAAGGTAAATTTGGTTTTCATCTGCGAAAACGTTGAAACAAAATCCCCATACCTCGGACTCAAACTCCAACTCAAGCTCAAAATTCACAACCAAAACTTTTGACGAACAGAAATACTCAGGCTGCACGGCTGTAGACTGTAGATTCTACAATACAATACTAACGATTAGGGCAATCAAGAAAATGAAACATGATGGAGGATCAGGAATTGAGGCTGCAGAATGGAGGAGAAAATGAGGCCTGTTTGCTGTTATGCTATTTTAAATACGTGTATGTACGAGTGACAAGTACTCGAGTATTTCGTGTAATTTTGCCCCTCTTTGTATTCTGTATTCTATATCACTTTAATAATACAAAACTCCTGATCCAAATTCCAAACGCTGAAATGTTTAAACCTAGAAATGAGATTGGCGCGAATATTAATATTTAATATTAAGCATGTACAATGTATAATGTACAATAACCCGTTTTCCAGTGACTGCATTCTGCAGTCTACATCAACCAACCCTCACATTTGACATTTGACATTTGTTTTATAAATAAATCCCACCGAGAAACCCACAGAGAGAAAGTAGAGATCTCAGCTTGTGGTAGCTAAAAGTGGTATTTGGTATTTTCAAGTCTTCCATGTTGATAGACTCGAACTCCAAATTTCAATCAAGATCAAAATCAAAATCAAAATCATGAACCCACATAAATAGAATCCAGGTTACAGATTTCTGTTCATCTATTTTATGAGCGCAGCTTCTGACATTTAGATTCCGGTTGCTCCTGACAAATTTCATACAAAGTCTTATGTCTTGTGATTTGATATCACCCATCTCCAATCTCCAAACTCTAAATTCTAAATATAAGGCAGAACAAGAGACAGGCGACAGGAGACGAAAAGACGAGTCATAAAAGTCAAAGAATACATGTACAATCTAGAATCCAGAATCTACAATGGAGAAAGGATACTGGAGACAGGAGGCAGGAGACAGGTCGTATGACTGCGACCTGTCTCCTTTATTCTCCATCATTCAAAAAGTCATGCTGAGAAGATTCATTCTGTTTCCACTAGTACTTGATGCGCTACGGATAGTGTGCAAAGTACAAAGAGCAGTGTACATGTGTGGTGTGTAATAAGTTTAATACTTTAGCGAATTACATATCATATTATTATCTTGCTCTCCAAATTTTTGATTAGGATAATATCTTTGTAAAGTTTTTAGGAGATGGAGCTGGAGCAGGAGCTCTAAATTCTAGATTCTAGATTCGAGATTCGAGATGGAGGTGAAATTTATGATCCGGACATCTCGAATGTCTAGTTATTTAAGACTTGTGAAAGAGAAAAGGAAATGTACCTAGTATCTAGTGTCTAGAATCTAATGTCCAGAATCTAGAGTCTAGAGTCTAGAGTCTAGTGTCTAGTGTGTAAATGAAGAGGGTTTTAGATTTTAGGGTTTTCTATTTTACCTCTCCATATAATTTCTTGATGGTTCGTCTGGGGTCTGGAGATGAAAATGAAATGTCTCTTAATGCCGATCAATACTCAGTTTCAGTCTCAGTTTCAGTTCCATCTCTTCAAGTCAGTTGAGTTGAGTGGAGTTCTAACACTTTACACTGCACAACATGTGCAATGTTCACTACACTTATATACATATTATATAATATATAATATCATGTAAATTCCATTCTCTATTCTAAATTCTTTATTCTCTATTGTATATACTATATACACACATGTATCTATACTTGTGTCCAATTTTACATGATACACTTACGCTTCTTGTTGTAGCTCATTCCGTCAGTTTTCCATGCCATGACATGATATAAGACATGACATGACATGACAAGCTTTAATTAACAATACAGGTTAGTTCATTCTCATTTTCATTCAAGTCGGCTCGTTATTCTTCTCTATTAAAAATATCATACACATTAAATATTTTTCATAGACTACGGACTCTAGGAGCTAGAATCTAGAGTCTGTCGACTCGTTGAATTCTAACTTGTACCCTTTTCATTTTTACTCCTCTTTTGCCCTATAATTAAAAATAGGCGAGATTGACTCATTCCCATTCTCTTCCGCTTTTAATCGCTCTCTCTCTCTCTCTTTTCCTTTCTCTCTCTCTCTTTCTCTCTCACGCAAACTATAACTTTCCTGTGAAATCTGCACGTACCACGTCACATTAACATGCCTCACATGAACAATGAACAATGAACAAGGAGCATGAAACATGGAGAAAGTCCCAACGGTAAAATTTTGCATACCATTTAGATAACGTATAGTAAAATATCGTACATTTCATAGTAAAATGTGAAATGCATCTTTTACCAAGTACATTGTAGACTGTAGACTGTACAGCTACGAGTAGATTAAAAGAGGCTGATAAGGAATAAAAAGTGAATACCTTGTGACGATCCAGTTGTTCAAGAAGCCGAAGATCGGTAGTGTCGGAAATTCCTCCATGAACGACGAGAACCCGCCCATCGATAATTGATCCCAGTGGTAAACTACGATAAACTTGGTCCACTAGATGTAAAATACGGCCAGCAAATACCTAATTCAATACAAAACAAGGACAAAATAAAAACATGAGAGTTTAGTCATAATTATTATTCGTTATTCATTGTAATAAAAATACCATATCCTTTATTCTGTATCCCGTACATTTTTCATCTTTGTATCAATCTAGAATCTAAAATTTTGCATGTGGATTGTCATAGAAAGTAGTGGAAAAATAACAAGACAAAAACATAATGTGCATGAATTTAAAAGATAGTATAGGAGAAAGCACCAGCACTAGTACTAGTACAAACAACAGCACCAGGCGCCTCCGAAAAAACTGGCATTTGGATGAAAATTGGTTTTGTGTCTTGTGAAATATTGTGATGATACCTATTCTCTTTATGTATGAGATTCATTGGCATCCGAGCTGAAGGGAACATAAATCCTCTATGCAATATTGTGTGCAATACATGGAGCATGAAACATGGAACATGGATAAGAAATAGATCGAGACTCGATACGCGATACTCGATACAAATATATTTGAGATATGAGTAGGAATTTACTTGGCAAGTTGATCGTGGCAACTTCTACTCTCAAACACACCCGTTTATATTTTAATACTTGATACAGCTCTAAAATCTCAAATGGTGTGATGTAAGAAAACGAAGCAGCTGTACACTGTACACTGTATTGAGTATTGAGCATAGAAAAACGAGTATAGGTAAATAGAAGACGACGGATCGTCTAAATTCTGGATTCTAGATTCTAGATTCTGGCAAAGCAGAGAGGAAAGTCGTGGAATAAATAAATATGTTGTAGCTTGTCAAAACGTAATGTATGAGTTACCCAATAGGGCTGTAAAATTTCTCTCTCTAAATAAAAATCTTTTATGTACGGGCAGCTTTCTCCTCTACTTCTTTATCTACAGTGTGCATACTCCATTTACCGTCTCTATACTCTAAATTCTAGACTCTAGACTCTAGACTCAAGACACTTTGTATTTCATTTTCATTTTCTTCCCCTTATTTTCATTCATGTCAATATTCAATATTACACGCTTCTTTGACTTTAGTATACAATCTACAATCAACAATGTACACTGTGCACTTTACACTCTACAGTCTACACTTTCCGCTTTATACTTTCTAATCAAGTTAAAAGTTTGACAATAAACGTCATCCAAAATTCCTCTTATCAACTACCAACCTTCCTCAATTTACAGTGTACATACTGTACAATGTACATTACCTAGTTTATAGATTTTAGGTTCTAGATTCTAGATTATGGATTCTAGATACAATTTAAATGATAAGACATGTTATTTATTTATTAACAAGTGCTAAAGAAATGGAACAGGGAAAATGAGGATGATTCCTGGAAGCAAGTAATAAAAAAGTTACATGTTCTGGAGAGGTCATTTCATGTGCAATATTTAGTATGCACTAACCAGAAACCAGAAACTAGAAACCAGTAGTTAGGCTTAAAATTTTAAAGCCAACACCAACGCCAATGAAAAGAAAGGAAAAGAAAGGGCGGCGAACCGTTGACATTTAATAAGACTCAATATACTAATATAAAGTAAAACCGCGATAACTTACACATGTTTGTGTTTACGGCTAAAAAACATAAACAAAAACAAATCGTCCACATTCTAGAGCCTTCAGTCTATAGCCTACATGCACCGTTGTATCTTGTCAGTACTGGAACTGAACTGAACTGAACGGAATCGGTACTGAATGCTCAATACAGGGAAAAAGTACAAGACATTGGAGAAAGTAATGAGCATGTATTTTTTGTATCCATTTGATTCGCTGTTTTATACAAAATTCATGCTTTTTCCCTGTTCTTGTCTTTTCTACTCCTTATTTTACCTTTTTCTTTGAATTTGGAAGTGAAAGAAATGGAAATGTGGTACACACTACGTAGGCCACACATCGTTTACAAATTAAGTAGGTTGTGGGTATCAATAGAAATGGAGAAACACAAGAGCACAAATACAAATACAAATATAAATACAAACAAACACAGTGGCAGTGGCAGTGGCAGTGGAAGAAACACATGAACATGAACATGAACATTAAGATCAGCAGGGAGTTAGTCGTGCCATTGACAGGTAAATGGTTCTTTTCTCTATCATTTCCACCGGCTCTGACACTGTTGACTGTCTCTCGTCTCTCGTTACTAGTTAGCAACTGTAGTTTCCACAGCTTCAACTGTACATGGTACATTGTACATATGTAGATATCTAAATATCCTCTATACATAATAGATAGATAATACTTTGTTGTTCTAGTATTTCCACTATATTTTGTTGTGCTTTAAAGATGTATCCGGATTTTTCCGCTTCTTATATCTAGAATCTAGAATCTAGAATCTAGAATATTATGTGCACACTTTCTAGTTTATACTACAGCCTACAGATGAAGAAAGTAGGATGAAAGTGAGAGTATTTATTTACTTGTTCAAGTCGAGAGAAAGTGCAAAGCGGAAAGAGAAAAGAGAAAAGAGAGTCAGCTTTAGAGTCAGCGTCAGCATTAGGGTCAAAGTAATAGCAATATATTGGGTATATTGGATCAATTTCTTTTCAATCACCTGAATTACTTTCCCAAATGCTAAAAAACCTTTTCTACTCTCTACTTTCTTTCTTCTACTCTTTTAGTTCTTCTAGTTCTCCTTTCCTTCTCCGTGTTCCAATTGAATTTCCTACATTTTCTACATTCTACACCCAATTCTCAATGCTCCATGCTCCACGCTCAATACTCCTTACTCAATATGATAAACTAGCAAGAGAAAAGGGCAAACAGAAGAGTTTATAGTTGATGCAAGTCAAGTATCTCAATGCTCAAGCTTCAAGTCTAAAGTATGAAAGATCAAGTTTCTCTATCCGTCTTCTCACCATTTTTAGCCTCTTTAGATTCTAGGAAAAGAATGGGAGAAAACAAGAGACAGTTTGACTGTTGATAGTTGAGAGAGAAACAAATTGACTAAAGTTACTAGGTTAATGTATATTGGGAATATGAACTCTTTGTAACCACACAATAAATTTGTAAGATTGTAAATTTTATTGTGTGGTTTTCATCTTTCATGGAATTTTGTACTTGTATTTGTATTTGTATTTTGCATATAATAGATAATAGATAAAGCATCTGTTAAAAATATTAAGCTTCTCCTATTTTTCATGGAAAACATTGTTCAGATGTTCAAAATATTTAGGAATATTTTCATAAGCCACGACCGTGAGCTCTGACTTGTGAGTTGTAATAATATTGTGGTTTCTATGTAATTTTCACAGGATTTTACACAACACACAATCAACAATAGAGTACAATTTGAAGATTACAGTATACACAAATAAAATCAATCCAGCATTCTACATTCTACATTCTACATTCAACATTTATTGCTTGCTTCAATCTCACCACATTGACCAGAAAAATCTTTGTAGAATCACAAAGGTGTGGAGGATGCCGATGGATACGAATAGCGATAGTGATACTGATACGGATACGGATACCGATTCTCACGTCCCTTTCCTCCCTCCTTTCTTTTGATATGAAATTCCTTGAGATTTCTTCTTTTCCATAGAAAAATTCCTTAAGCTGTTGCTTTGTACTAGTCATTCTTCACATACTTTACGTCTACTATCTACTTTCTACTTTCTACTCAAGACTCAAGACTCGAGACTCAAGCATCTCCAATCTCTGAGTCAAGACTCTGTGCATAAATTCTGTAAATCCCGTGTAAAAGAGGAAAAGAAAAAGATAATACATCTCTTATACGTTTCATACTTGAGCCTTGAGCCTTGTGCCTAGTGCTTTGCTTCAAAACGCCCGGCTCTCGAGCTTCACTTGACTTGGTTTGACTTGACTCAACTGGATTCGACTCAAATCTCAAATCCCGTATTCAGATACTCAGAGATTTCCCATCTTTTGATATACGTTCTAGATTCTAGATTTTAGATTGTACAATGTGTAGTTCTATGTAATCCTTTCTCTCTCTCTCTCTCTTCTAGAGGCTTGAGGCTTTGGAGTCCTGGATTTTTACTTCTCTGAATTTTATTTTACGCCCACATTTACAATGTACAGTGTCCATAGTATTTATATGGAGTTGGAACTTGGAAACTGAAAACTATTGAATCACCCGGTTTAACAGTATTCTCAAAATTCCTCCAGTATTTAACATGTAACATTGAACATTCAGACTTTAGACCGAAGGTGTAAAATGTAAAATGTTTGAATGCTCGTGTAAAAACCAACGTCAAAGTCAAATTCCCTTTGGTCTCCGTTTTTCATCCCCAATTTCACCGTTCAAGATTCAAAGATTTATTTGTCTCTTTGTGTAAAATTCAAAGTTGTCCGACTTGCAACTTTAACTTTGTCATAATTTTACGAATATTTGAATTTGATTTGAATCCAAAATCCAAAATCAAGTCGAAGCTCTAGCTCATTCATGTTTAAGTAGAAATAGAATTAAACTTATTCAGTTATCAGTAGTCAGTAGTCAGTAGTAAGTAGTCAGTAGATTGTGGATTTGACAGAGGATGAAGACCGAATAAATGAAGTGCAGAATATAGTGGAGACTAGAAACAAGAGACTTATGAAAACGGTTGGAAATTGCAAGAGAAATTCAGAAATCTATTAACTTTATGCTTCTGTTCTGGATTCTGGATACATGTTTTAAAATGTGCGTAACGTTTTTGTACGAGTCTCGAGTCTCGAATCTCGAGTCTTGAATCTCGAGTCTCGAATCTCGAATATCGAGTAGTTTCACGTGAATAACACACATAGTGTATATTATATAATATTATGTGGATAAGAGACATTTACTTGCGAGATCTGAACTGAGATTTATGAATACGATGGATAGGATATTTTCTGCGTAAAACATGAAATAGTCTCCAGCTGAGAATCCAATTTGACAGTAGACAGTAAAAAGTAGACAGTATAGAGTACTGTTCCAGGTTCCAGGAAAATGGTAATGTCAATTCAAATACTTAAAATTCTACTGTAGAGAAAATTGTAAAGGTTAGTCATGGCTCAAGGCTCAATGCTCAATGCAAAGAGCTATCAGTTATGTAATATCAATAGAAATACAAACATTTACAATCTGCAATCTAATATTATTATTAAGTCCACGGCCCATGCAAAATACACAGTATACAACACACAACACAAATTTCACAGTTAAATCGTAGAGAAACAATTTGCTCGAGACCAACTGTAAGTGGTGAGCATGAGTGATCGGTAGTCTTGATTTTCCACTGCCGATTGTCCATTGTCAACGCAATACACGTTTACGCACCTCCTACTGCTAAAGCATCAAGGCCTCAAGGTGCAAGGCTCAAGGTTCAAGCTACTTGTATTAAATTGGATCAAACGAGTATATTGGATCATAACATGATAAATTGAGTAAATAGAAGAATTTCCTCTAAACTCTCACTTTTTCACTTGACTTTTCTGCCAACTGTGTCACAGGGAAAAGTCTACATCTCAAATTCGGAATTTTCAATATTAAATCAATGAAATTTAGTGGGAATTCCTTTAAAGCACTGAATATTGAATACTGTGAATACAGAATACTGAATACTGAATGGTTCAAGTTCTAAATTGGTTTCCTGGGGCGACTCGTGATAACATCAAATATAAAATGAAAAGTAGGGGAACCCAATAAAGCTGATTGTGTCTGTGTCTGGATTCTGTGTTGTTTATTGTGTATTGTGTACTCTATTTGTTTCTCCTTTTCTAATAATAGTGAATGATCTGAAATTGTGAAGGGGAATTTGATGACATTTGTATTATTTTTGTACCCTGTATTCCTGTATTCAGTATCAAGTACCTTTTATCTTTTGTCTTTTATATTAAAAGAATTTATTATTTTTCCCCCTCCATTATTAGCTAATAGCTCTTTAAATTTTCATTGACAATTTTAGTAATGGTCCAGGTTCTAAAACTTTCTCTTTTTGATGCAGACTCAAGGCTCTAGATTCTATATTCTAGACTCCAAAAGTTCTGGAGCTTGGGTAAGGGGGACAACAGAGAGAGGAGAAGGATTAGATAGGTTGTCAACTATTGTTGTTTCTATGCAGAATGTGGAATGGTCTAAGTAGAACATAAACCACAGGATTTTAAATACCGCCTGTCGCTCAGTTTGCTGTTGGCTGTTGCTGTTGGTTGGCGGTGAAAGTTAAACGATTACAAGTTTTTACACATAAAACATAAATAAATAAAACGAGGCTTTGATTCTCTCGTGTACACTGTTGAATGTTCAATGTTCAGCGTACGATCTACAGCCTACACTCCACAGGCTTTTAGTTTTAGTTTTTAGTGGAGTTGTAAAAATGTTTTATGATTCCAGTTCAGTTTTACTACTTGTTTCCAATTTCCAAACCCCCTCAATCCTCAATGTTCAATGCTCAATGCTCATTTTATGCTGATAGGGCGAAGAGTTTTGTTTTGGATATTTTGACGAGTGGATCAAAAATACATCTCCAATTTTCCAATGTTCAGTATTCCGTATTGAGCATTGAGCATTGAATATTCAGTACTACGTACTACGTCAACAATAAAAAGTAACTCAAGTCCCGAACCAAGTTTTCACCAGATTTTACATACAGTTTTAAACTTTACGTATACTTCCAAGTTTACACTGTACGCTGTACAGTGCACATGATTTAATTCAAATCTAAATAATTTTAACGACTAAATATAAACTAAAATGAAGGAGTGATGTCACTATGTTCATTTTCACACATTTTGAACTTTTGTGACCACTGCTACTAATATACACAAATACAAATCAAAATCCCAGATTCTAGATTCTAGATTCAATACTTTGGATAAAAAAGAAAAAAAAGATTCATTTCTTTTTAATAAGAGCGGTTCCATTTCCATAAGAAACCCATCATATTATTTGGAAGTACGAGTAATGAAGAGAATAATGAGATTATGCATGTCCAATGTCCAACTTCCAAGTAATAACAAAATATAGAAATAAATTATTATCTTTTATTCCTGTCTTTGTCATGTATTTGTGTAACTGGATGTTCCGTAGTCATTAAAATGATTTACATCTTCTTGTCATTGTCATTGATGATTTCCATATAAAAATGAATAGGATCATGGTAAAACTCGTAGCCGTAGCCGTAGCAAGCCCATTTAATGAATTCCATTTAATTTGGTCGTACAAACTAGGATTTTAATTCCCATTTCAATTCTAGTAATTCTAATTCTAGTTCTATTGTTATTTTGTCATTTTGTCATTCTACTGTCTACTGTCATTATTATTATTGCATTGAATTTCGTGGTAGTAAAAGTAATTGTGTATTCGGTGTTCTGCGGTGGTTCTCCGTCTTCATCTCAATTCTCAATTCTCGATTCTCGATTCTCAATTCTCAATATTAATGGGCTACGGACTATGGGCTACGGACAGCTGGATTAATTCCTAAAAATGGTATGAATGGAATAAAAGTAATTTATAATAAATGTAATACAGTGGATAAGGAAAATGATGTGGTAGGATATTGGAAATTGGGGATTTTCTTAATGCCGACTAATACTAATGTGATCCAGGAACATGAGCTCAACTGAGCTGAGCTGAGCTGAGCTGAACACTGATCTAGCTGTGCTCTGGTCTATTCTAAACTCTAGACTCTAGGCATAGAATTCTAGGATGTTGGATGTTGGATCGTGTAAGATCAGTAGGGAACTGAAGGTGAATGCAACAGTCGTAAAAACCTCCGCCATTAAAAGTGATCATAGTTGGTAGTTTCATCAGAAGAGAAGATAAATCTATCCGTCTTCCGTCCCGCGCTGATCCACTATATGGTACACTTGATATTTGCTACACATTTCTCATTTCGTCAGAATTCAACAAAACACACATGTACTCCAATCCAGTTCAATCCAATCCAATCCCATTCGTACTCAGTACTCGATACAGTAGAATGTAAAACGTAGAATTTAGAGTTTAGAAACTACCTGCTATCTGTAAAATCAAGATCAAGAACAGGGAATTGTGCTGCAAACCAGAGCCAGTCAAACCAAACTGAACCAAAAGGAAACAAATGTGCGTGATCAATACCACAATTTTCAATATTCCTGCTTCCAGTTTCTAGTGGTACATGTCTTGTTTTTATCTCTGTACGCATCATCCTTTTTTTTCTTGAAATCTCAAGATGCATTCAGCAATCAGCAATCAGCATTTTGTATGGATTCCGTCCATCTTGAAAGTTGAAAGTCATCCGTCTTGTTCATTGAGAATTGAGTAATGTGGATTGACCTTTTTCCCTTTTCTTACGGAACGGTTTACAGTGTACGGTATAAAGCTGTTATCCCTTCATTTATGTGGTCTACTTTGTACTTTGTACTTTGAAATTTGAAATGAACCGAGTTTATTGAACAGAGTCTACATTCTACAGTCTGTACATGAGATGCATGAAAAAATCTACCTATTGTACGTTCTACTTTCTCCACTTTCACTCCCTTTCCCCTCATATTAACTTTAAGTTTTCAACAACTTTCAAACGCCTCGAGTCTAAAATATTCCACAGATTTGAATTCAATGTTAAATATGCAATCCATATCTTTTAGCTAGTGCATGAGGTGATGCTGGATTTTTTACTCATTTAAAATTGACTCAACTTCACCAAACTTTACGCAAAGCTCAACTTTCACTCCCGGTTTTCACCCAGCGGTCAAATACTATCCAACGTCCAAAGTTTCTTCAATATCTTGTACATTGTACAATGTACACCGTACACTGTATAAAACTGATGTCTTTCTTGCCTTGGAATCTTCAGATTTATTTTTATTGTTACACTGAAAGAATTGGACTACAAAAGAAATATTTTCTCTTCTTTTATCACAAATACCGTGAACCCCGAATCAGGAAGTATAAATTCCCGATTGTTTGTTTTGGTTTTTGATCATCAACATGAACAACAGCAACAACAACATGAAGAGCAACAGATACCAAACAACAAACAAGGGCTCACAGAAACAGGAAGAGAAAAGGCTCAACGGAATTGTTTGTAATTTGTAATTTCTAGTTGGTAGTTTGTAGTTTGTAAAAGTCTCGTATAATTATGACAGTTTGAAGGAGCTTTAGAGGATTTGTAAATATGTATATAAAAACTACAAAAGGATCTAAAAATACAAATACAAATACAAACACAAACACAAACAGAAATTACAGAGGTTGAGCTCGTCTAGTTTATTCAAGTGAAAAGAAGACGGGAATTGTAAGAGTTGCAAATTATGGAGAGGGAAAAATACAAAAATAGAACAACAAAGTGTAGAAAGTGGAAAGGTGATGATTCTACATTCTACATTCTACATGATACGGCTAAAAAATCAGAATACAATCCAACTTTTCCTTTTGACTAGCAACTAGTGACTACACAGTACACAGCATATGATATTTAATTTGAAATATCATAAAACTACCTTGTGCTCACTGAATTTACTCTGTCTCAAGTCTAAACTAAGAAGTAAAAAGTGGGTTGAATTGGAACTGAAAGAAGGGCAATTTCATTGTCATTTTGAAATATGTGTGTTGTACGTTGCACATTGTACATTGAAAATAGAAAATAGACCAACCAAGGCGAAACTGAAGCTCGAGCTCGAATTCGAATTCGCATTCGGTTTTCCACATCCACATCCAGATAATATCATTTGTTACTTATTCCCTCACCCATCCATTCTGCTATACAGTACGCTCAACCTACAAACTACAAACTACAAACTAGACGCTCCTCTACTCTTTCGTACTATTTTCAATGGGGTATCGTAATATTGTACCTTTGGAGTTTGGTGTTGGGAGGATTGAGAATGGAAAGTAAAGGAAATTGCAAAGCTCCCAGGGAAATCTACTGAAGCGATCATCACATCAAAATCACCATCAACTCTTACACAAATGTTTGAATTGCACCATGCACCACGATCCATGCACCGTCTATTTTGGGATTTTGAGAAGGTAGGAAGTGGAAAATGGGAAATGTGAAACTGGAAACTGGAAATACGGAATGCAAAATGCACAGTAGTGAATTGAAGCATAGCATGAATACATGCGAATTTATATTGCCCTCTTTTTTCTCTTTTTTTTCTTATGGGCTCATAACCACTACCACTACCACTGTATTTGTTACTTTCAGAGTACTTGCGTTTGCAACATCATCATCATTACGTGGCATCATTTAACCGTTAATGTAGGCACTATCCACAAGACACTAGACACCCACACACCTTTACGACCTTTCGAGTACACTCAGAGTTTGGAGTACAATACCGTTGCCAGTTTCCAGTTTCCATGACAACCACCCTTTCCACATTTTCAAAGGCTCTTTGTACGTTCTACCTTGTACTCTGTACCTTGTACTTATCCACTTGCATACTTCAAACTAGCTATTATGTTATTATTATTGTTATTTTCCCAAACCTTAAACGGAAACTCTTTCCATTTTCATCCTCAACAACTCGACAATCGAGACTCGAGACTGGAGACCTGAAAGAAAGTTTTTCTCTTTATATTTGGAATTGGCAAGGTTCAAATCAATATCGGAATAGTATTGAGTATTGGAGTTGAAGTGGGGAAAGGAAATGGAAACAAAACTGGGATTCTGGGGTTGTGGGGTTTATCTGGTTCTCGGGAAAGATGTCTTTTGTCTTTTGTCTGTTGTCTTTTTGATGGAGATCTTTTAGAAGAAACTTTATTCAATGCTCAATGCTTGTCTTGAGTCTTGAGTCTTGAGGCTTAAGGTTTGAGGCTTGAGACAGAGGAATAAAAAGACAAGTAATTAAAACTGGATTTTCTCCTGTTTTTTTCCATCTTGGTCTAGTCATTGTCATTGTCACTGCATCACATCAACAGGAACATCAGTGGCTGTGTTAATGACGACAATCTGCTCACTGCGCACTGCTCACATTTTTACCTCCAAGACGTTGCTCATTAGACATTCCACGTCGGGTACAAAGTACAAAGAGAGAATATTACATTTTGTTCAGCGTTTATCCCCTTCCAAATGAACCTACTTATTTACTGTTTGCTAAGAGGAAAAAATGTGCTTTTACTTTTTTCTTTATTCTTTTTATCTATCCAATCCAATCCAATCCAATCTACACTCCAAACTCTAAACTCCACATTCCACATTCCAGACTCCAGACTCGAGAATTTCCTTTATGCCAAATCCACAAAAAAACCAACAGCTTACAACAATGTACAAAGCGGAGAGAACTGGTAAAATCATAGTACTTTTATCTTTTAATAATGTCTTGTATAATAATGTATTCACTATTCAATAGATTAAAGTCTCAAGTCGGAACACATTGCACATTGCACAAATTTCACATACTATAGAAAAATAGAGTACAATTCAATTTAGGTGAAAGTAAAAAATAAACATAGAAAAATACCCAAATGCCAGAAAATGAACATCATGTAGTATGTCCTTTTTCCAGTTTCTCCATTTTCTACTCGACATTTTGGATCTAGACTCTAGATTCTAGATTCTAGATGGTAGGTTCTAGGTCCAAAAAGTTTGAAAGGTAAACAGTGGAAAGTAGAAACAAATTAGTTTGCGGAGACTTTGTTAGTTTACTCAAGGATTGCGTTTTACTCTTTACTCTTTGTGTTTGTTGTGTGGTGATGTTGGTGGATGGTGGATTTATGCAAAAGTTGAGTTGAGTCGAGTAAAGTAGAGCCAAGTTTTGAGTTGCATCAAATTTAAATTCAAATGCGTCTATGATGCTCTGTGGCACTCAGAATTTAGAAGCATTCACATCTCCTTCGGATTCACCAGTGACAAGTACAACTTTCTACACTATAAAATACAAAATGCACAATGTACAACGAAGAATTAAGACTTTTGGAATCTGTTCTGGATCTGGATCTGGATTCCGGATCGACAAATAAATCCATAATCCATTCACCAATCACACAATGTTTTATAACAAGGCAAGTCAAGTTTTATCCACAATTTACAATCAATTCATTTGTTTCACTGGTTTTCTTTCCCATGTTTTCTCTTGCATTTTGAATCTTGAATCTTGAATCACATGATATTCTGACTTTGATTTGGATGCTTGTGTCAATGAAATTATTTCTTAATTTCTATTCATTTGACTTTGTTTTGGATTGCCATCACTTTGTTTATATTTTCTGTTTACTCTTTACGATATGCCGGATTCATGCTTATTGTTTATGCATCAATTATTTGTCTTTTACTTTGGCCTTAATTTTATTATTTATCCACATGTGATTTTCTCTTAGTTTCCGAGGACCCGAGGACCGGGAGTGGTAAATTTTAAATTGTTGTCATTGGTCATTGATCATTGGTTCTTAATTTTCAATGCTCAATGTTTTTTTTAATTTGTTGTAAATTTCCACGAATGAGGAAATTCGAAATGCAAGAGTTTCTAGAGATTCTAAATATTTTCCATCCATCTATCTTTTCTGGCACCACTGGACCAAGTTTGTAGTTTGTAGTTGTTGAAGCAAAAATGTACAGATTTTGATACAGTTTTTAGTACCCAATACTCAATACATTTGCAAATGGTTATGAGTTGAATGCAGCATGTAGAATTTAGAATAAAAATTTTCTTACCTTGTACTTCATCCTCACTTCTCGAATGAATCCATATCTGTGGGGGGAAAAAAGATCAAAACATTTATTTTTACGAGGAATTGCACTGTATTTTATTATTGATTTTTGAATGTTTCACGGTTTCAAGGTTTCAAGCTTTGAATGTAAAATATATAGATTTTTGACCAGGATCAGAGTCTGAATCTCAGGATCGGAGATTTGAACTGAATTGTATCAAACAGTAAAAGTTTGACTTTATTTCTAGTTTCTAGTTTTCCATCTACTGAAATTTACTTTAGAATCAAAATCCAAGTCAAAATCCGAATCCGAATCCGAATCAGTATCAGAATTTGAATTTGAATTCTTCGAGTTTTTTCCCCTTATTTTCTTACCTCATGTTCATAATGTGGTCCTCGTGGTTGCCCCTATTCAAATAGACGGCGTCGGGACTGAGAAGGAAGCAGGAGAGGAGAATCAACAAAATCTCAATACTTCTCTTTCCTCGGTCCACGTAATCTCCATTGAATACATAAGGATTCTCATCCGCCGGAATCCCGTTCTGAAAATACACGCAGAAAAAAAGGTGGTAAAAATATCAGTATTATGAGATACATTTTATCCAAGAGTCATGTTGATGATAATAAAAATGGATGGGTAAAAACTTGAAAACTCCAAGCTCCAAACTTGAAGCTTCAAAAGCAAAAGCAAAGCCAAAAGCATCAAGCTGTGGAAAATGTCTCTAGGGACGATTTCATTCCACCGAGACTGGAGACTGGAAACTTGAGACTTGAACAGAAACCGTAAGAGCTTTAACTTTGACGCTAAATTTATAATTTCATCCCTTTCGCTTTTCCCTCGCTTTGGCGGTATATTACACATTCGATATTCTACATTGGATACGCAACGAATGCTGTATGTTGAATATGAGCAGTAATATAATTATTATACAAAATACAGGTATGAAAGAGTAAGGAAATCTTCCGTGTTTGGTTTGTTAAAAATAAAGTCATAAGTAGAAAGAAATGATCTCCCTTTCGAAGCTTGAAACTTGAAGCGTGCGGCAGTACACGTAATAATGTTTGATGTTTGATGTTTAATGTTTAATGTTCTTGAAATGAAATGAAATGAAGAAATTAAAGTATGTGTAAAGGACCGCAACCCAAAACCAAGGGAAGAAACACAGAGCAACTTTTATACAGTGCGAGACAGACGTACTTAAGACATATCATGAAAGTTTGTCAACTATTTGGATTCTAGATTGTAGATTTACATTAAGCAAATAGTGAAATATCGTGTGCACCTCTCCTAACAGTAGTGAAGAATGAAGAATGAAGCATGAAGAATGGGAAATTGAGCAGACACGGAAATTCAAACTCCAAGCTCCAAATTCAAATAAAAACCACAAGGAAACCGGAAAATGATAAAGACGAGGATAAAGGAGTGAAAAAAGTTGTCTCGTTTGTCATCTTGACTATGGTTATGACTCTGGTCTCTGTTCGTTTCTTCTCTGGTGGTCTCGTGTTTTATGTTTTAAGAGAAAAAGCAAACATTTCTTTCTCTCATAAGCATATCGCATATCATAAACCCTCACCGACTTCGCGGAAGAGAAAAGAAAGTGTAAAAGACAGTAGTCTCGAGTCTCGAGTCTCAAACTAGTATCTGGTTTCTCGTCTGTAGTCTGTAGTTTATAGCGGTGAGTTGTTAAAACCAAGGAAAAGGAATTACGCGGTGATACAGACTAGGAAATAAATATGTGCAGACTCCCGACTTTAGAATCCAGACTCCAGACTCTATATTCTAGATTCTAGATTCTAGATTCTAGACTGAAAATGCAGACGGTGAGTGGAGTGGAGTTTAGTGTGAGTCACTAAATTGAAAGCGTAATTTACGTTGAACGTTGAATGCTATTTCTCTGAATTACTCTTTCGTCCGTTCCGTTTGGTTCTTTTTACCGTCTTTGATGAATATTTACGAGTGGTTTCTTTATGACTCCCGTATTTTGCACTGTACAGTGTACACCGTACACTATGCAGGCCAGACAAGGAACATGTGAATTTATAATAAATGAAAGTCATCTGCTTTATGTTCCAGACTTAATGATCTTCATGCTCTTCGACTTTGTCCCATGTCTGAAATCTGAAATCAGGAGTCTACACTTGTAGAGTCTAGAGTCTAGAGTCTAGAGTCTGGAGTCTGGAGTCTGGAATCTTGAACTTGTCATGGTGACAATTTCCTGAATGCATTTTCATAATCATAATCGTACGCTCTACGCTCTACACCACGCTCCTCTCCGCTCCATCACTCAGCAGCTCATATTATGCATTATGTATTAACGTTTTTCCAATCCAAATATTATTATTCATTTTGAAATTTGAAATATGGAATATGGAATATAAAGCGTACACATCTCATCACCTTCAAACTTTCACAATTGAAACCGAAATCCTTGACAAAATCACCCATACAGAATAAATCATCTAAGCGTGATTGACTTTACAAGTTACAAGCAGGATCAACTCACGTGAGCGAATGCTATAACTTTCAATTCCAATCCTTATGGATAGTTTTGAAACTCTTGTTAACTTAATCTATCGAGTCTAGAATCTAGAATCCAGAATCTACTGTAGAGTCTGTAGTCCTGAGTCATGTCGCAGGAGCTAAACACTCAACACTTAACACGTGTCTTGTGTCCTGTGTCTTGTAATGCAGAAGAAGTACAAGGTACACGGGTGACAAATGTCTGTGATGGAGCTAAAATAACCTGGATACATATTTGTGTGTGTGTAGTGTGTAGTGTGTAGTGTGTAGGATAAAGATGTACGAGGTATTTTTTGTTTTGTTGGGAGTTGGGATAAAATGGATAACTGTAATTGTATTTCCTCTAAGGTTTTCTACTTTCTCCTATTTAGAAGAAATCAGAAAGAATTAGATGATGAATAAGAAACAGAAGAAAAAGAAAAGTAGAAGAATAGGAAGTGATATAATTTTATAACATGATGGTAGACTGTGGAATACTTGTTGTATTTTATATTGAGTTGTAAATTGTAAAGGAAGAGTAATGAGAAAGTTGAGGTGTGAATTGTAGTTAATTGGAAATGGAATTGGAATTTGGAACTGGCGCTGTTTCTGGTTTTAGAGTAAAAGTAAAAGTAAAGGTAAAAAGGTTGGATGTACAATGTGTATTGTACATTGGATATTGAATATACTTTCTTTCGTGACATGGCCAAGATAAGACATTAGGTAACTATGGTGAATGCGTAGAGTGTAGAGTGTAAAGTGTAGAGCGTAGAGTGGAGAAAGTAGAAAAAGGAGACTTGCGGATACAAATATTAGATATACCTACACTTTTTCTAGATACATAGATACGCATGTTGTAGAGTACAGAGTTGTTTTTGTAGCTATATACAATATGTGTGTAAGTGTGTGTTGGTATGGAATAAGAAATAACAAAGAGGAGCTAACCAGCTCAATGCAATTACACTTATCAAGAGGAAAGAGAGGTGAAATTCATCTTGGGTGCAATGAGCTGAGCTAAGAGCTAACCAAACCAAATCGAGCCAAACCAAACCAACGCGACCAAGGCAACCATAGAAAAACCCCTATTTTATTTGCCAAAATCTAATTATTCTCCCCACCGAAAGCGTCCTCTTCAACTGCCTACTTCTACATTCTACACTATAAATTCTGCACTCTCTTCTTTCTCCATTTTCCTTCCTCCTTTCTCACAGAACAAGGAACAATCCACCTCGGAAGTCTTCCATTAAGCTCTTCTCCCTTTAAGAAACCGTACGCACAAAGAATACAGAGTACGGAGTATGGATTACGGAGTACAGAAAATAGAGAATGTGGAATAGGAAATACAGAATATATTTTTTATTATACTTAGACTCCCGGAGAGAGAAAATGACTTGTACTTGGATAAAGTCTCAAGTAAAATCATCTACCTTTGATTAGTTCCAGTTTCTACATTCTACATTCTAGATTCTAGTTTCTACGTTATATAGGGATTACAAATATTGAAAAAGTTAATCTTATTTCCACAAATGTACAATGTACAATGTACATAGGACACAATAAAATAGTGTATTCTGCGCAATATTGAATATTAAAAATGAAAAATACTGGATGAAAAAATTATAAGTAAAAATGAAAGGTCAAAAGTCATTCCACATGACGCATGACACCAGAGTAAAATTAAAGAGCAAATTTAATCTTTGTCCTCGTACGATATGTTTTCATGTCGATTAATTTCATTGTGCATGTACGATAATATTATAGAAAATAAATTGTACAATGTACAATTGTACATGTTAAATTCACAAGTTTTGTATTTTGTATAGAGTACAAGAGAATAACACGTGAGATTTAGTGCGAAATTCCAATTCAAATACCAAGAAAAAAGAAAAGGGAAAGTGCGCACAGCTGTTTTTAGTCTTTAATGCAACATTTTTTCCTTGAGTCTAGAGTCTAGAATCTAGAACCTAGAATCTTGAGACTTGAGATGTTGCGGATCTAAGTGATTTTTTTTACACCGAAACGTATTTTTTGGTCCTCACTTATATTTTTCTCCTGAATTTTCCTATTATATTCCTCTGAAATAAATATCATACGTCTTATAATGTGAACCTACATTCTACATTCTACATTCTAGATGCTACAAGCAAAGTGAAAAACGAGTAGTGCAAGAGCTTAAAACGATTCGCATGGCTTGGCTCGGTCCTACAATACCAAATATCAAATATAGTTGTGCAATATTTCTTTCATTCCTTTCAATTTTCAATGGAGGTTCAAGTGGGTCAAAAAACAGGAATTATTTACTATCTGTTACCTACTTGAGATTTCCTTTGCCGGAAAAAAAAGTTACTCATGTAACTTTTCCAATGACAAATTATGTTTGACGTAAGTTTTTATATAGCGATTCCGATTTCTATTGCGATTCCGACGGCTCTTGAATCGAAAGTCTCGAGTCTCGAGTCTCGATTCTTATTATGAAAACTTTTCTGGTCTCTTTTTGCCAAAAATTGAAAATTATGAGACATTGCTATCCTTATCATTATCATTACTATTGCAAGACTTAAAACATAAAGAAGAGGTACAAGCTCCAGTTGTCAGTTGTCAATTCACAATTCACAACTCTCAATTCTCAATTCTCAATGCCCAATGTTCAATGTTCAATAATTCTCGAGATTTGTCATCCGTACTGCATTTAGTCCTCTGTTTTTTGCTGAGTTTGTACAATAAATTTGCAAAACTATGGTGGAAAATGAAGCATGTCTTGTATAGACTTTGAAGGTTGATGCTTGATTCTTCATGTGATAACGAAACTAATGAGTGATGAGTCACTTTACCCTACTTTTTAACTCACATTTATTGAGTCTTGATTCTTGAGTCTAACGTTTATATGATTTTGTCATCAGCTCCATGTTCATGTCAATTTGGATGACAATGTGTATAAATTGTACATTGTACATGCTCAGTTGGTTCACTCGTTCATCAATCTGTAAATCAGTACAAAGTACAAGGCTCAAGGCACAAAGCACAAGACAGACAATTCAACTCCTTAACTTTTATATGAGCCACGAGACAGGATACAAGAGACAAGAGACTTGGGAAATGTTACTTTTTCCAATCCACGGACATCATTAACTGAGGAATGAGAATGGAACAAGCAAGAAATGTCTCGGTTTCTGTAACTAGTCAAGAGTGAAGAGTGAACATGTCGAGTTAGACTTTAGACATTAGACGTTGACAGTTTTACGGAGCAAACGAGAAACATGAAAGTAGGAACATGGGAACAATTTGGCTAATTACAACAGAGCCCAACACAACGCGGAATAATGCACATTGTTCACTGTACGCTGTTTCCAAGTTGAGTTGTCCATTTTACAGTGTTCAATGTTCAATGTTCATTTCCGTTGTATCGATATTAAAATCCAGTGAAATGGTCTACCATTTTATGCTTCATGGCCTTTGAAAATTGTTCATTGTTCACTGTTCATTGCTCATTGCTCATTGCTCATAGTCAGCACGTTATAGATAAGGGACATGTGTATTAAATTATTTAAATTTGATGAGCCTGACACCATTTTTTCAACATTTTCCATCTTTTTTTCCCTTGAGGAATTTTCCATCTTTTATTCTATACAGAATCTAGAATCTAGAATCCAGAATCCAGAATCTAGACCTTTTTGTACAATATACAAAAGGTATAGATATATGTAGAAAAGTTGTAATTTTCCATGCGTAAAATGCACCAGTTTTCTTCATCAGCTCCTCTTGATTTCTTGAGTTGGAGTCTGAGCCTGATTGTGATTGTGATTGTGGCTGTAGTTTTTGGGTTTTGGGTTTTTGGGTTTTGTCCTTATTCTTATGTAACTTTCTCCTAGTGGAGACTGATGTGTTCATCCAACTAACAGCTCTTTCTCTACCTTTGGGGAATTTAGGGAAGGGGAGGATCATTAAAGACGTTTTTAAGTTTTAATCCTCCAGAGAAATGTGAGGAGGTATCTGTACAATGTACAATATCAAAGAGAGGACGAGTAAAGAGTTATCTGGAGCATACATTTAAGATTTAAATTTTAGATCCTCATGAGATTCAAAGTTTGCTGTATCGTTCATCGTAACAGAGCGTATAGTGTGTACAGTATCAGATCATCTTTTCTGGATTTCGGTCCCGTGAATATGGAATATGGAAGATGCAGAGCTTTTATCTCTTTCCTTCTACAAGACACAAGACACAAGATAGAAGATGAAAGGATGAGAGCGGAGATAGATAATCCAAGGATGTAACAAGCGTCAAGCGTCAAGTATCAAAAATATCAAGTATCAAATACCAAACACCAAATATCAAGAGTCCAGAGATACTCATCTTTTCCTCATCCCCTAAAAACAAGGAGCCAGAAGAAGAAGGAAAAGGAACAGGAATTTTATAGTACATGTAGATTCTAGATTGTAGAAATAAATGGGGAAAAGGAGAGCGATGACAAAGATATAAAGATAAAGATGAACAACTTAAGTTTCTGCTTGAGTTTGAGCTTGAGCTTTCTCCACTCCGTCTCCGTCTAATCCAACGAGTTTAACCTTACTTTCTTTTTCACTTGACTGAATTTAGTCCAATCCAATCCAATCCAATCCAGTCCAGTTTTCACCTAAATTCCAGTAGCAAGTAGGAAAAAAGGTCAAAAACCTAAATTTAACCACATGCTTTTATCCTAGATTCTAGACTCGAGATTTTATGTTCTAGATTTTAGACGTATGTACATTTACACCAAAAATGAGGCGGATCATGTGTCATGATTGGTAGTATGACAAGGAAAAAGCCTAGTTTTTCTCTTCTGGTTCATGTTGATGTGTTGTCAAACCTCGTCCATCAAATTTCAGTCAAGAAGTCTCTAGACTCTAGACTCTAGACTCTAGATTCTAGATTCTAGATTCTAGAATCAAGACTAAAGCTTTCAGCCCGTAGTCTGTAGAGTGGAGAATGGAGAATCTGAAATCCAGAATTTAGTCTGTTCTCATGTGACCATATGAAATTTCATACAGGGAATGTGATGTGGTGTGACAGGAGAAAATCCAAAAATCCAAAACTAGAGTCTAGATTCTAGAGTAATAATACGTGAAATACTGCTAGAGTGTATGGTGTATGGTGTATGACATAATATTCTGGTGACGGATGCCTGTCTTGTGTCTGGTGCCTTGTCAATGTACATTCTACATTCTACAGATATCTGACTTATGCCTGTAACATTGGTGTTGGTCTTGGTTTTGGATTTGGTTCTGCGTGTGACTCTTTACTCTTTACTCTTTACATGTCTCTATCGATAAGAACATGTTCATTCTGCATCTAAATGTACAGTGTACACATATCTATACCCAATGCTCAATACTCAATGCTCCTGGGATTTTCCAGTAAATGTCAGAACAGTCCATTGGGACTACTTTGAACCTCCTCAAAGAAACTGTATACTGTATTGCAATGTACAATGTGCCATGTACAAGGAATGTTGGCTACACGTATTATTTTACACATGCACTTTACTCTACACTCTGCGTCCCACGTCCTTTTCCATAAAAGGTCCACTACTATTTTTGTCATCCTCTTGCTCTTCTTGTTCTTGTTCTTTGCTCTCCGTCCTTTGGATTTGGATGTGAATCACAAGATGAAGATTCAAGAATCAAGGAGCAAGAAATAGAAAAAGGTTCAGGCTAAAGGAGACTGACGTGAAAGTGAAAGTGTAAGTGAAAGTGTGTTAGAAAAACACAGACACTCCGGACTCTACACTATATATATACTCTACATTCTACACTCTACATTTTACACTATACCCACAGTGCTGACACGCATCGACAGCTTACACTCTCCACTCCACTCTACTCTACTCTACTCCACTCCATTCCGTTTCATTTCATTTCACTCTGCTCTTTATAACTGTTTCTGGATTTAATATGAATTTGGCGTTCGGGGGAAACGAGCCAAGACAGAAGAGAAAAGGAGCAGACTGGATTACAAATTGAGAAGGAAAGTGAAAGGGAAAGCCACTCTGTTTTCTGCTTTCCCGTCTCTGTTTCTGCCTGGATTGTTAAAAGTCTTGGACTGTTTGCAAGTAAGTGTACGAGCCAGAGGCCAGAGGGAATTTTAAATCTCAAATCTAAAACCCCAAATCTGCAGTCTGTATTTTAAGGCCATGTGCAATGTACAATGTACAATTTAGAATTGATAGGCCTTCTTATTGATGACAGTAGAGTAAATATTAAGCGGAAAATATAAGAAATGACTATAAATTGATCTTTTATAGAGAAGAATAATAATTGTTATAAAGTAAAAGTAAGTTTAGAAAAAATGATACAAACTACGAGAAGGATATGAATAAATAAATCAGAGATGGAGACAAAACCTTGTGACTTGTGAATTTTGGCTTTTGACTTACCTTGTACAAGATGACGAGTAAATCATCAAGTTTTCCATGAAGATCCCCGCAGATCGTTATTTGCTACAAAAAGGAGACCAAACAGAAAAACAGAAAAACACCAAAACAATCATTAATCAAATAAATTTAAAAATATTACACATCACATGTACACTAACAACAATAATTATTACTGATTTTTCCATTTCCGTTTGCAATAAATCAACAATAAATAGTATACAGTGTATGAACGCAGAAAGAGGTTGTAATTTCCATTTCCTACCTTTGAAAGAGCAGTTGATGGTTGATTGAAATTCGGCCTGGTACGGAGATTTGCAGCTGCTACACGCAAAATACTCGCTACGTAGCGCACATGTAAAATCTAAAACATTACAGAACAAAATAATAAAAGTCAAAGGTCAAAAGATTATCAATTTGAATTTTTAAATCTACTCAATTTACCGCGCATTTACTGACATATTTGATATTGGTGGATATCGTAATATAAACAGGAAGCATAAATCATACTGTTAGAAAAACAGTTTTGGAAATTTGGAAAGCTTGAGACATTATCAATAGTCAATAGTCAAAGATCAAGCCGAGCTGAACAGAAGCAGCTCGGCTAGGCTTATAAATTTAACTAATTTACTTGTTGTTCTTGCACTGGAATTTGTGATATTTTCCTGTTAATAGTTCCACGTAACATGAAAAAACATGAGTGTAGTTTTGATTTTTGATATTTGATATTTGACATTAGTATTAACTTGGACACATAATGTGCAACGTGCACTGTACATTGTACATGCAATCTAAAATACAAGATGAAATGTGTAAAGCTCTTGAGCATAAACCTTTCATCTTATTTTCAAGTACAAGGCAAAAATATATTTATCATGTTCTCCATTCTAGATTTTAGTTTGTAGATTCGAGAGGAATTTGAAGAGAAATGGGAAAAATTGTGCAATAAAGTCATCCTTTTCTCTGTGTGTCTAGTGTCTAGTGTCTGTGGATATGTTTGTGCTTATGTCTCACGGTTGATTGACTAGCTTACAACTGTTGGCTGTTCTGTGGGGTTCCGCCTCATTTTCCACCGAACACGAAAAGTCTTCAACAAGAACGTACTTAAACTCAATGCAAGATGCTCAATGCTCCATACTCAATTCTCAATACTCATATGCTCCATGCTTCTTGCTCCATGCGGAACTCAAAACTGAACCTTTGATCTTTTCTTTTGAATTCAAAAAGTAGTGAGCCATTCCTTCACCAAATTCTCGAGATGAAAAGTTGCTCCTGCATAATAAAAAGCTATCAAAAACTACTCCCATTCTCTTCAAGACCATCCAGTCCTGAGTTTTGAGTCTTGAGTTTTGAGTCTTGAGTTTCAAATAGATATTCACTCTTCTGGATTCCAGATGGAGGATCGGCGACGAAGATCGAGGATGGAAGATTGAAGATTGAAGAAAATGCAAGTATTAAATTACCATTCCTCTTTCTCCTTTCTCCATTCTCTATTCTCCAGTTTCAATCCCTAATGCTCGAACATATATACATAAATTCGATTATGATCCTTGGTTGGCGCTTGAATAGGTCGGTTCAAAATTCTTGAGCTCTAAACTCTAAATAAAATTTTCACAAAATTTTTCAAAATCGTAAATGTTTTTGGTTTTATCCGTTTAAAAATATCACCATTA
>JAQGBH010001635.1:0-30592 GCA_034698265.1 Sminthurinus aureus | reverse complement strand
ATATTTCAATAAGATTTTAGTGAGATTTTCGACCATAAACACATTAGACACCACAATAATATTTTTTTCTGAGGGAAAGCTCTCCGCTCACCGTTAACTGAGTACATATGTTTGGAGTCAAAACACAAGGAGAAAATATATTATATACATTGCACAGAATTCCGTACAGAGTATAGAAAATAGAGTATAGAGTATAGGGCATAGAGAATGGATCTAAGAGACTCTCCACTGACTTTTCCTTGTTCTGTCTTGTGTGTGATCTTTAAGTGCATGAAAGAAAGGAGAAGTTGGAGAGGTAAAAGCTGGAACTAGAACTAGAACCAGAACTAGAAAGAACAGTGAGTTGTGTTTCGTATAAAAGTAGAACAAGAGCTGACTCTGACTCTGACTCTGATGTTGATGCTGATTCTGATGCTGTAGTAAATATATCCGAGAGAAGAGAAGACAAACGAGACACACCAACAGAAAATATCCATGAAATATTTATGGAGCCATGAAAGCTTCTTTCCTCTTATCAGCGCTTTCATCCCAGGTGAATGTGAGATGTGAGACGTAGAATGTAGGATGTGAGGGTACGAGTAAAATATGCACAAAACTCCATAAATATGACTTAGAAAGCCACCACTATATTTACAAATAAACAACAAGGAGGGAAAAGAGAGGAAGAGAGAGGAATGGAAAGAGTAGAGCTACGAGAACATGCATAATATATGTATGATGATGTATACTCACTTATACTTAGTTACTTATTTTTGGACGACTCTACCTTCTACCTTCTACCTCCTACCTTTTCCCTCTCTCCTAGAAGAGATACAGAAGCAATAGCAATACAAAATATCAGACAACACACGTTTTCATTTCACAATATAATATCACCAGAAACTTTATAAAGAGGGAGGGAAAGGGAATGGGAATGGAATTTGAAAAGGAAAAAGAGAAAGAGAAAGATGCGGGTATGAGGACAAAGATGCAGCAGGGGCCTTCTTTCTTCTTTCTTTCTTTCTCATCTCAGCTCTTATATCTTTCCATCTGTCTTTGTGTTTGTATATCTGTATCTGTTTCTCTTTCTCTTTTTGCACTTCTACCGTGAGGAATATCTGTATATTGTAGAACAATAATAACAACAACAACAACAACAGCAGCAAAGGGAGTATATATGGAAGTGGAGACAAGGACAAGTTGTCAGTCTATATAACCTCCACACTCTACACTCTACACTCTTACTTTTTACCATTTACCATACCCACTAAAGCTCATCCTTATATATTCCTTTTAATATACTCAACTCACGACAGGGACTGGAGAACGGAGAGAGGGAGAGAGGGAGACGACGACAGTAGGAGCGAGGAGACAGTAGGAGAAATGAAAAAGGAAAAGCTGTTTTCTTTTTCCCTACGCATTTCTTTCTTCCTCTTTCTTTTTGTACACAACCTTTGATTCCCTTAAAATGTATGAATTCATCTTGCTCTTGCCTCTGCACTCTACACCCTATGCTTTGTACGGTGTACGTTGTACATTGTAAGGTGTATCCACCGATTATATATTATGAACTCTCTTGTCCCCACCCCCTCTAGACCAAGCCAGACCAAACCAGACCAAAAAGTAAGGAGCATCACTACATAATGCATACAAATTTGTTGTCGAGGAACAAGAATACCAAAATACAAATATACAGTATCTAGTATCTAGAACACAGATAAGCACACCGCGGATAATATATAAGTACAACACACAGTATGCAATACTCCATATAGAGTCTAAAGAGAAAGAAAAATGTGTAGGAATTTCTTTATAATGGAACTTGGCAAGTCTCAGAACCAGACTCAATTTAAATCCCAGGCAAGTTTGGAGTTTAGAGTTTCACTTTCAACTTCCTCCTGCCTCTTCCTGTATAAATTATACATACCTTCCGTCCATACAATGAATACGGCATATTCTGTACCGTATACTGTACTCTGTAGCCTGTATTCTTTATTCTGTACATTTTAAATGTAGAGAAAATGGAAAGAAAAAAGAAGAAAATAAGGCTTGTGCAATAAAAAATGTAGAGCTAGAGGAGGTTCTGTCTTGCACAGACTTCCTTCCGACGGATAGTTGAATGTGGTCTACTTTGATATTTAAATAATACAGCTTTTCATATTTTGCTTCCACTTCAAACTGTCTCTACTTTTACTTGTCTTTGCAAAAAAAATTTAAAATTCGCAAAAACTCAAAACTCAAAACTCCAAGTCACAAATCTATTGGTTTTACTCGTTAAAGCAACTATTTTATTCTACTTGCTGTGTAATACCAATATCAGCATCAATATCATTATCCTTTTTAAAGTGCTCTTGTTGAAAAGAAATTACATTGAGATAAAAAGTATAACCGTTTGCCGTTTGCCGATAAATTTAAGTAAAGTAAGAGTTTAAATTCACGCTTGCAAGTCCTTTAGACTTTAGATTGAATGAAAAGGTGCACTTTCTTTCTTTTCTTTGTCGTTAGAAAAAATAGATTCGTAAAATTCAGCTATCTCAAATCTCAATGTCAAATGTAGCGGGATACATGGAAAACGGGAGATGTGAGATGTGAGACTTGAGACTTGGGCATTTAACTTGGGGTTTTCACGTCTCGCTCCTTCTCCTTTTCCTTTCGTTGACGTTGTCATTGTTATTTTCATTGTCATTGTCATTGTACTGTAACAGTGAAGAATTGCCTGCACGTTCATTCTTATGTATTCCGTTCTCATCTCCATTTTGTTTCATTCCGTCTCCGCCTCTCACTTTACAGTAAAATTGTATACAATGAAGAATTCCATTGCCGTTGCTTTGAATTCCAGCTTTGGTTCTCAAGGTTGAACTGTCTCGTTTCTAGTTTCTATTGCAGTACATGTATTATAAACCGTGTTGGTTTTTTATTTCTTATTTCTTTTGACAAACTCGGACTGATCCATTACTGCATGGCATACGTTTTTACCCATGTTTCTCTTGCTGTCGTCCTCTAGCCCTGAGTTTACTTTTATGTTTTGTCACGGTAAACGGAGGAACGGAAGGAAAATGAAAAGACTAAACCCGTGGAAAAGCACGAGATCAACTATCAAGAATCCAGAATGAAATAGACGGCGAACGACGGATAGACGAAGGATGAAAAGGAAAGACGAAGGACGGCCGCAAAGAGGAACGACTGCACGTGAGCAATGAGCATCAAGAATCAAGTATCAAGCGACTAGCGACCAACAATGAAGGACTGAAGGGGAAAGGGTAAAGTGTATGAAATGAAGTAAGCAATATGTCTTGTCGTTAACCACTCACTCAGACACAAAGGGAAAATGTACAGAATATTCACCCAATGGTCACCAAGGGAAAGTGATAAATTCGGAGGTTCTAAGGAACGGTGGTGCAAAGTAAGGAGAAATTTATTGTAAAATCAATACAACGTCCTTTTCACGTATTCCAAGCAGATTTCCTCTTTTCTCTCACTCTTCGCCCTTCACTGTTCAATCTATCCCTTCTTCTTTTCCTTTCTTTTCTCTATTTCTCTAGTTCTCTAGTTCTCTTTTCCATTCTCTTTTAACTTTGAGCCAGTTCAGTTCAGTTCAGTTCAGTTTAGAAAGACAGAGAGGAAAGTAGGCAGCTTGGATAAATACATGTTCCTTTAATGTGTGTATACAGACACAAAACACACGGAAAAACTCCATTAATGTACACTCTTGCGATACTTGTCCATTGTCCATGTATTTTAGATATATATCCGACTTGTATTATGTACAATTTACAATTTACAGTTTGTAGTGTACAGAGTACAAGTACAAATACAGATGCAGACAGAGACAGAAACAGAGATGGAGACGGAGACGGAGGATATTTATTTATATACATGGTGAGTTTGGAGTTTGGAGTTTAGAGTTTGACTAACTACCACATTCAGCATCTATTTTTCCATCCTCTGTTTTGTTTTCAAGCATGTCCGATCAAAGCTTTTCTAGACATTAGGCTCCCTCACTTTCTCTCTTTGTACTTTTACTTGTCCATTTCCGTTTCTACACTTATTTGTATTGGAATCCGTCCACCGTCCCTTCTATTTATTTGGTTCGTGCTATTACATCTCTACTCCATGCTCTGTGCTCCATGTCTATTGGCTCTTTGGCTGTTTGGTTATTCGGTCGGTCGGTCGGTTGTTCCATCGGAAGTTGGTGTAGTCAAAGTTGACTGTTTATTTATTCCTGTTTGGATTTCATTTCATTTCTTTCTCCTTGTAAAATATTTCCCTTTTAACTTTCCGTCCAACACACACACACACGAACACACACACACAGAATACAGAAGGCGTAAAGAATTTAAAGGAAAAGTGTACTATCTGTGCAGGAAATATCGGTAATTACTAAACTATAAACTATAGATCTGATGTGAAAGAGAATGACTGAGTACTGAATATTGACTACAGGTCTAATGTCTATGGTAGGCGATCATGTGGACCAAGATAAAATACTCATGATTTTCAATTAGCCCGACCATGACAGTTCACAGGAAGGATGTGTCTCACATTTCAACTAGAACTGGAACTAGAACTAAAATAGAACTAGGGACAGAAAAATATTCATGGAATAAACTAACACCATCCCCAAAATTATGCGTATAAACACTAAACACGTGCCTTTTAAATCTTACTATATGCCCACTGTCAAATGTACAATACACAATATAATGGGCAGATTATACTGATGAGCGTATAATAAGAGTGTCTAATTTTATTGTAGGCGTTGTGTAAAGATCTAGAGTTCTGAAATATACGAGAAACTGGCAAAGTTTGACTAATTCCAATTCCGATTGCTATGATAGTTTAAGTAGAATAAACTTGGAATATAGATTAGTTTAATTTCATTAGTAAAATCCCCAAGCTTAAACTCAAACTCCGACTCTAACTCAACTGACGATGACGACGACAATGACGATGAGACGCACATCATCTTGCTTTCATCAAGTTGAGACATGTCTTTGTCTAACTGTGTAAGTTTTCTTGCACTAGTTCTCATCATTATTCTTGTTCTTGTTCCTGTTCGTGTGCAGAGACTTGTTCTTATGAAATTCTTGTTCCAGCACCAGTTCATCTCTCATTCTGAATTCTGGCAAGAGACAAGAGACAAGAGACAAGAAGGCTCTTTATTTTATAGTAATTTGTAAAATGTCGTCATTTCCTCTTGTTGTCTTTTCTACGGATGTGAATTGTGAATAGAACTGTAGAATGAAGTCTCTTTTAATTGGTTAAATTCAGTAGTAAATTAACACTCATTAGTGTCTAGTATCTCTTGTCTTATTTTTTTATGTATATCTGAGGATCAATTTAAATGATTGAGTCGTCTACGGCAAAAATTGACTTTGGGAAAATGCGTAAAATATTGTACTTTATCTTAATTTTTCGGCCTGTTTGATCAAAATTCACAGCCCATTCCGTTCCAGAGTTCACGTTCTATTTTTATGCATTTATGTACTATCGTGCAGAGTTGCAGTTTGTATGTTTTATGCATACCGTAGATGGTCAAATATAGACTGTAGAGTGTAGAGGTTTCAACCGGGTTTTTATGTCCAAACTAAGTATATTCCATGTATTTTCTATTGCTTAACAATTGGACGTTGGACGTCGGAAGAAAATATCCTCTATGTACACAAGTGTGTTACAGTGAAAATTGCACACGTATAATGTGTAATGTATAATGTACAGTCCCTACGCCTCTTTCACACTTTCCGCGCATTACCACTGTTTTACAATGTGACACGCTATTTCCTATTTCCAATCTTTTACATGATGTGAATAGAGAGAAAGTCTAGAAACTAGAGTCTAGAATCTAGAGTCTACTTAGATACATTTGATATATTATGCGTCCAGTGTATGTTGTACAATGTATATAATAGGACTTGGAAATCTAGAGTACATAAAAATTTAGACTCGATTCTCGATTCTCAATCGACCATTTCCTATACCCACTTTTAAAACATACAACATTTTCTCCATCGACCAGGCGGACCGAGCTTGGAGCAGCAGCAGGATTGTGCTAGAGTTGTGCTTGTGCTTGTGTTTGCATGACGATGGCAATGGCGATGGGGATGGTAATACCAGTATCATTGGCAATAATAATAATGACGATGGCGATGGCGTTGGCAATGGCGACAACGATGGTAATGATGACAAAACACATGCATTACACAGGGTAAAATGTAAAATGTGCTCCTTTCCATGAATGACTTGATGAGGATCTATTAGCAGTATCAATAGTATTTGACTCGCCTTCCTTTGCCTGTAAGTCAGAAACGAGAAACCAGAACCCAGAAAGCAAGAGCACTACCTAATAGTCAATAAGCTACATGCTACATGCTTGATGCTTGGGCATCTCGTGTATAAACTGGCATGTTTGACCTGAGTAGAGAGCGGGAAGGGCCATAAAATTTGAGTGAATTTGAGTCATTGTGTTAAGAGTTAAGAATCTAGAATACAGAATGCAGAATACAGAATATACAACGTAAAAGTTAGGCTATGCATCTACTGTCCGCTATCTACAAAAATGGAATGGGGAAATGAGAATGTGGAGTAGAGGAAAATGTGTCGGGAAAAAATTCTACTAATTTTCCTCGCTCAAATAAGAATAAGAGAGTGTCAAGTATGTGTACAGTATACAGTATACAGTATATACAGCCTATGTAATAATATGTATGTAAACAGACGTATAAAGCGTAAAGTGTAAAGATGGTGATAAGAAGATAAACGATTGATTAGACTTTTATGTCTTTCACTATTAGCGGCACAAGTGCTTTCATGTGTGTAGAGTGTAGAATGTAGAGCACAGAGTATATAGAGTATAGGGTATAAAGTATAGAAAGTGAGCTAGAGAAAACATAATCCCATATCTACAAAATACACAACACGTTACAATGTTATGCTTATCATAACAGCGTATTAAAGAGTGAGTAAAAAAAGATAAGTACCTTGTTTAGAATTAACTGTGTCCATTTCATTTCACGTAAGTGAGAGCCATGCTAAACTGTGTTCCATATTGCATTTTTACACACTTTATCTACGTGAATACTTACTCCATTACTCGTACTGTGAAATACACTGTCTGCGTACTTTTAACCATTTTTCATGGCTCTATACATACATACATGCACAATACACAGTATTTAATATTTACTCATTCCAACATTCCAGATTCCAGTAGGCAAAGGACGGCGATGAAATTTTGAACCAATTTGTCCAGCAACACATAATCATTTCTCCTTCTTATTGGTGCAACGACCATGAACATAATCGTTATCGTTGCAGGCTAAGATTAGTTTTTTTGTCGGCTATAGTTTTTTAAGCCGTAAGAGTTTAGAGTCGAAAATCTTAGATAGCTCCGTCATACTGACGATTCAAAAACGATGCAATCAACATTTTGGCATAAGCTTAATGGTTTCAACCAGTCTAGAGTCCAAATTCTAGAGTCTAGCCAGTGTTTTGTCCTACTTTTTAAATTATCTTGCAAAAAATGAATAAGCCGTGGATATTTTAAACTGCAAAACTACTTTGGCTTTCTTAAAAAATGACCTGGAAACCTGAGTTGATTACAAATACAAGGGAACAAGGATTTTGTATTCTGCTGTATTTTGAATGCTGTACATATGCTTAATACTGCATACTAACTGTCGTTAAATATTTTTTGTATTATGTATATTGGCTAAATAGTATGCAGAAAGAAAGATAAGCAGTTACAACTGTGTGATTGCATTATTATCTTGAAAATTCCTGTATACACAGATGCGAGCCGAACCAAGCCAAATCAAATCAATACAGCAGCTTAAAATATCTGTAGAAATATCTGCTCACAGTTTGAGGTTTGAGTTCACGTTTGATGGGGGAAATCCTTCCAACTTGACACTTTACATGTTCTGTTTATCTCTCATCTCGCACCAGGCTCATTGTAAAATTAAAACAGAATGCAGACTTTGATTATTTTACACCCAATATAACTCTTCTCTCTCTCTCTGTCTCTCAGGTGCACCTCGATTCAATATTCAAAATTAATCGTCATCATTAAACAAACCAGGATTCTGGGATTCTACTTAGGATTCAGGATGTAGAGCTAAAAAGGATCAGTGATGAAAATGCGGGTTTCCCCTATGCAAAAAACCCATGTATTGAAAATTGAAAATGGAAATTTTTGTCTGCAAGTATCTATAAACGTGCTTGGTTTGCTTATCATAATCAAAATGATAGAAATGATAAGGGTTCATTAATCATTGTACATTGTACAAAATACAGAATGAATTTTTATTTGACTCCATTGAATTGCAACACTAATTGAATTGTGTCAGTTGTAGATAAAACAAGAGAAGGAGAGTTTTGTGCTCTTGCTCCACTTCTTTTCAGTTACAGTTATAGTTCCAGCACCAGCTGTTCACACTGTGTAAAAGACAAATACATTGTGAATTGTACAGACTAACTGCTCAGAATTTAGCATCAGAAAAATAACATGTGTGCCTGTGATTCCAATTTATGAAATTCTGAATTGTGAAAAGATCTTACTTTTTCTAATTAGTTGTTAGGTTTTAATCAACTATAGTGTTTTTTGTTTTTTATACTTGTACAATCTATCAAAATGATCTCAACTGACTGGTTATTAGCCGCATGTGTTGGCCTTGTAGTTATTTATTTGTATAATAAATGGCTCCAGCGTAAAGGTATTCCACCGGGTAAGAAAACAAAACACACTTTATTATTTATTCTGTGAACAAACCAGAGTGATTATTGTAAAAATTATAATAATATTATTATAATTGTTTCATTTTACTTAATTTAGGCCCATGGGGACTTCCAATTGTTGGTTATCTACCTTTTCTCATGTTCAGAGATCCCATCAAAGTATTTGAAAAATTTAAGGAAAAATATGGAAAAGTATTTTCCCTTCGTCTTGGAAAGTTTAGGTGAGTTTTAACCAATTAAAAAAATGAAATGAAATGCTCAAAATATTCAAAATAGTATGAAATTCACAATTGCTTATTAAAACGTACACATTTTAGAGTTGTCGTCATCAATGACTACAAATTGATTCAAGAGGCTTTAAAAGAAGACGTTTTCATGGGCCGTCCTGCATTTGAAGTTCAGCTGACGAGAAATCATGGAAAGAAACGTGGAATTTTATTTTCGGAAGGAAAAACATGGGCGGAACAAAGACGATTTGCCGTGAGAAACCTTCGTACCTTCGGATTCGGCAAAAATACTATGGATAGTCTACTTTTGCAAGAGGCTCAAGAACTTGGCAACTTTTTTACGTAAGTAACAATCCCAAATTTTTATAATATTATGCCTTTTGTACTCCAAATTCAATACTCAAAAGTAATTTAGTTTCCATAAGCTCAGAAAAGTGGGACAATGAAAAAATATGGAACGGTTTTTGATTCGCATTGTAATGTGTAGTGGTAAATTGTAATTTTAGTGAAAATATTGGGAAGCCTTTGGATCTCCGATCAAAATTTAATGCAAGTGTACTCAACTCGTTGTGGTTCATTTGTACGGGATCCCGTTTCGAAGTAAATGATCCCAATTTCCGATTTCTCATCTCCAGCTTTATCGAGTGAGTTTCAGTCTTCAGTTTGATTTGATTTGATTCTTCTTTTCTGCGTTCATTTTTTTTAATTTATTTTAAAACGGCATGTGCCAGCTTTCAAGTTTGAAGGTTTTTCTACACGTACATGAAATATTATATGATTGCTAAATTAAATTTGTATGGTTTTGGCAGTAATATGCAAAAGGTGGAGTCCACCGGCCTCGTTTTCTTTTTCCCCTGGCCTCTCAAAAATGGGCTGCTTATCAAGGGCTTCTGGAAGAGTTTCATTGATACTCGAGACAAAATCCAAGGACTGGTTCGTGCTTCCATTGAAGAGCATAAAAAGACATACGATCCGGAAGAAACTCGGGATTTTATTGATGCAATGATTGGCAATTGGAAAAAAACGGATGATCCTAATTCCAGTTTCTATGGAGACGAAGGAGGTACTTTGACTAACACTTTTGTAGAAATTACAATGGGGTTCTTCACATTTTTATGTGCTGCTCGGAACCAAAATTTCAACATATAACAATTCTTGTTGGGTTATTTTTAAAACAGATTTGAACATGCTCCTCGTGCTCGTGGATCTTTTTTTGGCTGGTGCTGAGACAACCAGCTCTACGATGCAGTGGGCCATGTTGTACATGATTCTATGGCCTGAAATTCAAACCAAAGTACAGGATGAAATTGATTCTGTGATAGGACAAAACAGATCTCCATCTTTAGAAGACAAATCCAGTCTCATCTACACAGAAGCCACCATGTTGGAAGTCCATCGATTTTGCTCCTTGGTTCCATTCTCCGTCTATCATAGCGCATCGTCTGATACAAGTATGATTTTGCTTAAAAAGAAAACCTTCACATGTTTTGATTTTTGATTGCGTGATCCGTTTAAAAATGACAGTGCTAAAATAACAATACTGATCATTTGTCTCTGTAGAATTTGCTGGTTACAAAATTCCAAAGGATTCAGTTGTCTTGGCCAATTTACGAGATGCTCATCATGACAAAGGTTAGCATAAAAACAATTCATTTCTATTGTAAGCCTCGATGAAAATATGTACGTATTTCTTTATAAATAAAATTAATCAATCCATTATCCATATCGATATTTCAGAATATTGGGGGGATCCGGAAAATTTCAGACCAGAACGCTGGCTTGAAGAAAATGGGAATAAACTTATAAAACATGATGCATTTATGCCCTTTTCAACAGGAAAACGAGTTTGTAAGTTTATATTTTTTCGTAGTTTTTCTAAAAAATTTTCTTCCACTTCCATCAATAATTCAGGGCAATTGTAGTGACAAACTATTATTTGTCTGTAGGTTTAGGAGACAGTTTGGCAAAGGATACGCTGTTTCTCTTCTTCACCTATCTTATGCAGAAATTCCGTGTGGAAAAAGTTCCCGGTTGTGGGGAGTTGTCCTTGGAGCCAAATGCCAGAACATTTATTGTTGCTCCCAAACCATATGAAATTATTGTAACAGCCAGAAATAGTTGAGGCTCTTAAATATCTATACTTTGTAATTATGTACATATCAATATTCATACGGTAAATATTCACAAATTATTTATTTATTTATCTACCTATAAGTTTTTAACCTTTGAAATAAGCGCTGTTTTCTAATAAAACAAATTCTAAAACTCTAAAGCTGTAGGAAAATCAGCCTGGTTAAATGATTCGGCTTCCGGTTTTCTAAAACCGGCCAATATCTATCGGGAAAGAGACATAAACTGCCAACGTAACTTTTCCATTTGTCGCATATTTTCATCTCTTTTCATGTTTTTCAGACAGATTTCATTTTATTTTGCTTTTACTTTTTACACGCATCAAATTCTGTACCCCTATAAATTACATGAATTCAACTATCTGTATATCTGCTCTGTGCTGAATGTGTGAGTTTGTTTTCCCTGTTTTTGATCAAGTTCGTCTGGTGCATATAAAATGTAGAAGTTGAATAAAAAATGAAGACGCGCTATATGTACGCTACATAATTCATAAAAAAGGAGCAAAAAATTTCACACGTGTACAATTTACACATTCAGGAGCTAGACTAAATTTTGCCAACGAGATTATAAATTATGAGCGAATTGTGAAACACTAATACAGTTAAGTCGAGCTTCCATCTTCGAGCTTGTGAGATGACAGATGACGCGACAAGAATTTTTCACCAATGTTGTCCCGTGTACATACTATAGTCTCTGTAAGTGTGAGTAGTTTTTCAGTGGGTATATGAAAACTGTGAATGATAAAAAAAATTATGAAAAATTTGAACTAAGGTTGACTCCAGACTCTAGGCTCTAGATTCTAGACTCTAGTTTCCAGTACGACTGAGCCTGAGTAGGTAAATACACGATAAAAAAGTACATAAATGTGACGGCATAAAGTGCGCAGCGTAGGAAAGGCATCGTAATCGGCGTTGGAAATAAGAAGGGAGCGTGATACTAATCGCACTAGACATGAGTTGGACATGTTACAATTTATACTTAATGAGGTGTCAGAACTGTAGACTGTAGAGTATGGAGTATAGAGTATAGAGAATGAAGAAAGAAACAGAGAAAAATAGCTTTACCTGTAAATGGGTTCACCATCTTTGTCTCGGAACCAAAGAACCATATGAAGTTTATCATCTCGACTTGGCACTCGAACGTCACATGGAAGATTTGCCTTTGTACCCTGAACTCCCTCCACGTGAATCACCGGAACTGAAACGAGAAAAGGTAAACCTACAAAAATATGCTTAGAATTTCTTTGACCCATTCTACGCTTTCTTTCTCATCAACGTTTTTTTACTCTACTCTTTCTCATCAAGATAGATTGTAGTATGTAGTAGTAGTGGCAATAATAATACAAGTAGTAGAAAGTAGAAGTCATTCCACATTCCTTTTCCTTCTTTTTTTAATTCATTCGTACAAAATGCATGCTTTTCTTTCAAACACAATCGTCAAACTAAAATCAAAATCAAAATCAAAACTTTTGATCACTACTCATTTATGCGCAATCAAAGAAAATGAATAATCAAAATACTCGTAATAATATTTATTACTATTATTTTTGTCATTAGTATCAAACCAGAAAAATAAAGAAAACAAAATAGAAAAGAATGTTGAGTATTTTTACTTCATTCGGATTAATATTTAATATTTCATTTTGGCTTTTATATAAAATAAAAAACTCGTTACTCAAAACTCAAAATTCTTTTTATCTTTTTATTATTTATGCAGAAAAAAAGTCAGACAAACGAAAAACAAAAAAACGAAAAAATTAAACTACAGTAGTAGAATAAAAGATGAGCATTCATTTAGTACAGTTTTACTATTACATAATATTATGTAATTATTATTCTCTTTGTCAAAATTTGTCATTTGACTTGAGATTTGAGAAAGGTTTCTCCTTTGCATGAGCAATGAGCAACTTGATTTCATTGTTTTTTTTGTTACGTAAGAAAGTGCAAAATGGGTTAATTCAAGAATATTCAATTCAATTTTTATCTATAGTAAAGTATCAAGTATAAGATAAACAGATATTTTATAGCAGATGGAAAAATATATATTTATACACATTTTCAAGTACAACAAACTACAAGCAAAACACATGCAAATAAAATAGCTATAGAAAAATCATCGCATTTATTCTTATTATTATTATTATTATTATTATTAAACATTATGCATTTCAAAATTTCAGCGCATTTTGTCATTGATTATTTATAAATAAAGAGCATGGTTGTGATTATAAATGTCAACATTTTTAGCCCATGCTACCTAAAACCGGTACGATAAAGATGCAGTGTACAGTGTACATGGTGACTAATCCTTTGCGTAAATTTAACCGTGACCCATAATTCTTGGATAAGTGTGTGTATGAGTGCATGAGTTCCCCTCTCGAGAAATTACATACTTAGTCAATCTGACGGGTTAATAAGGGTGACTGCCGGAAAGTTGCCCCTCCTCAATCTCCTCAATTGTAAGTAAATCATTCCACGAGTACAGCATGCCATTTCCAATGCCATTACATTCATCAGCCCTAGATGCATAGACCATTCCATCCCATCCCATTTCATTCCAGTCCATATTATTCCATTCATGGCTTATTCATCTGCTTATGTATGGTACATGTAATTTTACTTGCTGGTTACCGGTGCCGGTTGCCGGTTTCTATATTTCAATACATATTTCATTTGCACAGGCAGAGAGTCAACCATCACACAACGTGTTCAGAATGTTAATTTAAATAAGTAAGTGAGATGGAGAGAATGAGAGAACGAGAGAGAGAGAGTGCAAGTTTATATATTTGGTGGTTTGGTTTGGATTAGTTTGGTTTGGTTAGGTTCGGTTTTACTTGTGTAATAGATTACGGAGGAGATGCCAACAATAATTGCCACGATGCTCAATTTTTGACAGCAAGTTAATAACGTTAATCTGCCCATGGAATGGAATGGAGAATGAAGTGAAAACTGAAGTGCATGTACAAAAAGGTAAATAAAGTGATATGGTGTTCAGTGTTCAGTATTCAGCGGAATGCTCCATTCTACATTCCACATTTAAATAGAATTATGAATCATGTGCGTAATAAGCACTCAAATTACTTTGCATACTAGATTCTACATTCTAGATTTTAGATTCTGGATTTTAGGTACGTTGAGCCTCTCCCGTTTACACAGATATTATCACCAACATGTGCTTTCAATTTTCATTTTCAAGTGTGAATTTTTAAAAGTGCTTAGTCAACTAAATTCTACAGTCTCGCGTCTAGAGTACAGTAGTTGAGTATTAAGCATTGAGCATTGAGTATTGAGTAGTTCTGTCATTATATCAATTTACGTAACACCAGTACTTTTGCTTAAGTGCATGATGAACTCCAAAATCCAATATCAAATCCAAAATGTCTACAAGAATTTCATAAAAAATGAGGAATCGAATAACAAACCAGCAAGTAGAGATATTATGTATCATGAGTTCAGTGATTGGATTAAGAAGGCTGTTTGCATTTTGAATTTTGAATTTTGAATTGTATTTCCGTTTAACATCAGCTCAGTTTTCCCAGCGTGTAAAAACAAAGGATATTATCTAGGGTATTATGACAGAGTGAAGGAAGCCTGCTACTTAGCTGGTTGGTTGAGTCAACTAGTAAAAAGAAGCATCTCTTTTCTTGTTTAAACTGTGAGCTACCAAAACACCAAAAAACCAAAAAAAGTACAAAATACTGTACCATGTTTACAGTGGGAAGAGGAAACAATATAAACAGATCGTAAAATTCAAGAGATGGAGGAAATGGAGTTGGAGATGGGGAATGTTTGTAAATCGGACGAATGTGTAGATTGTAGATTGTAGATTTTAGATGGTTGAAAGTGTATGTAAATGTGTAGTCACTTACATAAATTCTGCTCTGCTAGTTTATCTAAGTGGCAAGTTTATGGATCTTAAATAACTCTTGGATTTTTTACCCTCCAGTTTCAACTTTCTACTGCCTCTGCTTCTTCTGCCGTTAGAGTTGCAGCTACAGCTACAGATACAGTTTACACTATGAAATAGCCCTGTTTTATGAAAGTAATGTAAACTGTAAATGGTAAATGGTTGACGTGGACAATGAGTGAAATGTAAAATGCATATTTGTGTAAAATACAAGTATGTAAATAGCTAGAGCATGAGTGTTAACACAAATTTCCCTCCTTTCAAATCCAATCTCATCCGATCCGATCCGATCCATTCCATTCCAATCCAATCCAATCCACTCCAACGCTGGAAACATAAACCAAATATCTACAAAGTATTTAGGTTACACATCCTCAATCCTTTTTTCTGTGTACATTGTACATTTTACATGTGTATTATAATAGATAAGCCGTTAGAAACAGAAAAATATGCGGGTCCTACGCACATCAAACACATCTACATATGTATGGACTACGGATATTGAATATCATGTGAGTGGTTAGAGAAAGGAGCTGACGGGAGACTCATGTTTATTATACTTCTTTTCTAACCATCGTGCTGATGTTTGAATTTGAGTTTCAAGTTGATGGTTGATGGTGAATCAGTCTTTCAAAACAGATAGTCATCACCATTGCTCAAGTACTGATCCGCTTCTCTTTTCAGTCTGTTCTACTGTGTGCTACTCTAGGATAGATTTACTAGAGACTGGAGACTGGAGACGATAGCTGTCATAACTTGTACAGTGTACATTGCACAGCATAAAAAACAGAGGAAAATCATTAACATACACCAAACACCATGTATATTGTGTGCACTTCCTTCAGTACATGACAAGACAAGGCATTTTATAGCGCCTGTCGACTCTCGACTCTAGACTGTCGAATGTCGAATGTCGAATGTCGATATTCCCCAGCCTCCCGAATCCGAAGCCGATATTATGCTGTTACGTTTTGTGTACACAATGTACACATCCGCGAATACAAAGAAGGTATTATCATGACAATGTTAATGTTGTTGTAACAGTAACTCACTTTCTAAAAATTTGTTGCCTTTAGTATTAATACATCACATAATATAACACTAAGAATGTCTTTGTACTTTGAATACCGGAACGAGAACAAGAACGAGCATAGGATCAGGAACAGCAAAAGAATACACTTTAATCGCTAGATTCTAGATTTTCACAATGTATCTGTATACAATATACATATAATATATGCAAACATGATGACTCATCTATTGTACACACTGCACACTGCACAATGTACAGTGTACACACTCATTCTTCCCCTGTCTTGTAGGTGGTTTAAACAAATAACCGTAATTGACAGTTGACGTCTCCAAAGCAAACGGGCTTTGGAGGCGGGATGGATAGATAGATAAAAAGAAAGGATCTAGAATCTAGAGCTAAAATCAACAAAAAAGTATAGCAAAGGAAAAGCCTTCCAGCTCTAGCCTGCCCCCGTCTTTTATATTCTATGTGTATGTATATATTGTTTTATCTTTACTATTTTGGAAACTCTTTTGCTTTTCTTCGAAGTTCAAGCTCAGTTTTCACTACATGAAAAATACATTTCTGGATTATTATCCCTCTTTAAAACTGTTATTGTTTCCACAGCTCATACAACAAATATAGAAAGAATAAGAAGCCTAGATAATCATGTTTTTTCAGCTTTTTTCATCACTCAACACTCAACACCCACCACTGAAATTTCAAATCTTAATACAAAATGTAAACCAAATCACAAAACACTTATGTCTACAAAACAGCGGAAAGAGATTTTGACGTTGCTCTCTCCTGTTTTTCAAGTTTTAAGCATTTCTGTGTTTTTGCTTCTTTATTTTCTTTTTTAGACGTCACCAACAAATTTTGTGTCATGTTTGCTGAATAATTTCCTGCCATTAATCAAATAAAACTAGTTACTAGTATTTCATAATTAACTCGCTAATTGTGCTTCAAATGAAGAAAAATTTCTAAATTCTTTCGAAAATTGAACATTGTCCCGCATTTCGCCAAATGTTATGCTCACTGTTTATATTGCAATTTCCCTATTGGTCTTGGTTTGCAAAATATCAGTAATGCAGAAATGAATGAGAACGGATAAACAAATAGGAACAAAAATATGGCGCAAGAAAACCAAACCCAACCAAACTCAACCAGAGCAAACAAGAAGGAAAAATGACGCATAAAACTGGAGCGGATGGATAATAGAGAATGGCGAGACGTATTTTCAATGTAGTAATATTCTTGAAAATAAATGTGAGAGAAATTCCCACGATATAAAATTACTCAAAAAGGAACAGAAGCTAAAAAGGTAAGAGCTGATGCTGAAATTCCGTCTCTTGGTCTATTTCTTACATCTAGCTTCTAGATTCTAGATTCTAGAGTAGACTTGGAAAGCAAAAAAATATCACTTTCCTCCTCATTCTTGTTCTTTTGCTTTCTACCCCACACAAAAAAACGGGAGACTTGAAAAGGAAAAAGCCAATGGACTTGCTTCATTTGCTGTCATTTTCCTCTGTTTTCTTTCTTTCTTTCTTTAGTTTCTGAGTAGAAATACTATCCTATTTATGTACGTTTGAGAATTTTTTTCTCCTCGTTTCTACCTTTCCTCCTATTTTTCCACTGGAGAAATAGGAGAAAGTAAAAGTAAAAAGATGTATACAGTGTACTTTGTACGGCGTATGTATAACGGAGAGAAAGTGAAAGTGAAAGTATTGGTTTCTCTTTGTATGTCTAGTTTTTGAGAAGCTAAAAGGCTACAACCAGAGAGCAGAACTAAAAGGCTAGAACTAGAACTAGAACTGGAACTAGAAAACTTTGAGTTAAAAACTAGAGTAAAACTTAACAAAGCACACACAAAGTCATGTACCATACACCCCACAAAACCTCCAGCACATGTGCTCATAATGTACAATACAAATACAACAGTTCCGAGTCCACACTGTACACCAAAGGAGCTGCCAGTCAATGTTTCTCACATTTATTTGAATGAAAGGGTAGCACCGTCCCATTTTCAAAGGAAAGGATAAATAGAGAAAAGAGAAAAGGAGCCGACGGACCATGTTTTAGCTTGTAGGTACTTCACCTCAATACCTATTTACTACTTGTGCCAGAGAGAAAAGAGAGGAGAGCAAGAGTCAAATTTCTCCCAGAGCTGTGTTACAATAGCCATATAATAACTTGACATGCACAAAAAAACATCTATTAGTTAGACACAATATACATATACCCTGTAAAACACACAGACATCTGCATGTATGTCTTAACATTTCCCAATATTTGCTATGCGTCATTTGTTCAACACTCCATCATCTATAGATATACAACTGCTCCATCAAATTTAATGTTTCCCAAAGCACCGGCCTTCATTACATTTTGTCTGCACAGCACAGCATTATTCTTTCACATATGTACAATGAACAATGAACAAGGTACACGGTACACGATACAGTGTACAGGGAAAAGGATCTCTCCACTCCATTTTCATTTCTATTCATGATTGACTCCTGTGGAAAAACTTATGCAGTATACGGATACGGATATGGATATGGATATCATGGATGTGTGTAGTGTGTACATTTAAGCATATGTACATCGCACGTCGCACATGAGTTGAATATTCATTGACTTGTGACTGAAATTTACTGTTCACTGAAGAATTTGCAACTTTTAAATCCCCTCTATAAAAGTAAATGTAGAGTGTAGAGTGTATACTGTACAATGTAGAATATTTCCCCATCAGCGTATTTTATTTTATTTTATTTATCCTGTAGAATCCGGTAGAAAGTAGAAAGAAGAAAAGGAGGATAACGAGAATGAGAAAGCATCAAGATCTGGATACAGAATGGAGAAGATCTAAAGAGAGACAAAGTGACACATGAAAAAGGACGACCTGAGGAATTATTCGTATGGGCAAGTCCTCAAGTCCTCAACTATCTTGTGTTGCTTGTTCCACGCTCCGTTTTGTGTCTCCGATTCCTGATTTGTCCTTGCCTCTGACTACAAATGAAGGGAGAGGAGAGGAAGAGAAAGTGGAGAAAGTCTAGAGTCTAGAATCTACGAGTATTGAGTAGTGAATACAGTGCATGAGATACTCATACATCCATGTACGTAGATACCTTCAACATCCTAGATTCTAGATTCTAGTTACCCAGGGGAAAGGAATCAGACAGAGAGCCGGAGAGAAATGTTATAAGAGCAACTGAAGAATGCAGAATGCGTACTTTGTCTCTTTTCTGTCGAAAGGATATTGTCGGACGTGAAGACTACGGATTGTAAATGGTAAATGGTAGGTTCTACATTCTAGATTCTAGATTCTAGATTCTAGATTCTAGATTTTAGATTTTAGATTGTAGACTACATGATGTGATATAGGATACGGTATAAAGTAGCTACAAAATGCAAAGTTTGCACAATATCCAACCCGAGAAAAGACAGAGTGGAAAGGTATTGGTTTGTTGGATTTGAATTCGAATTTGGATTTTCTCAATGGATCATAATTTATCTCGCGTCAAGTCAAACTACCAACTATCGACTACAGACTACCGAATATACGATACACTACAATTCTTGTATAATAAATGCATATTTTATCCTCATGTAAATGTAGGCGGCGTGTCGTATCCAGTATTCATATTGTCGTATCATGTCTTGAGTCTTGAGTCAAGAGAGATTGACTGTTAGTTGTAGTGTTACTTTGCTTCGGCTCCTACTTTGTACTTTGTAGTTTGTACTTTAGTGTTACTCGGGCAAATACAAGGTACAAGGGAAAGATATATGGATGTATGGTAGTGTGTAAGATATTTCACTGTGAATGTGAACGTAAATTTGAATAGACTACAAACGACAAACGACACATTTGACTGTACGCAGATTGACTTTGACTTTGACTTTGAAGTACAAAGTAGGCACAATTTATTTATTCTCACATTTTTCCCCACAAAGAATGACTCTGGAGAGAAAAGGGAGAAACAGGAGAAAAAGAAAGAAAAAGGACTTTCACATGAAGTGAATAGCAGCGGAATTTGTACATAAATTTTGTACACGGATCTGGGGTATTCTCTGCGGTATGCCAAGGATTTAAACCACATTTCCTTGCGCATATAAAACCCGTGCAAAATGTCAATCTGAACCTGACACTTTTGTTTCGCCTTGTTTTGGGAGAAACAACAAAATTGAATATATAATTGAAATCACACACATGTACAATGCACATCGTATATTCCGTGTTCTATACGTATGAACCCTTTCTAAAAATAATGACGTTCCAAACTTGGTTTTCAAGATGCAGTTGCCATCACGACCGAGTTGTGTGATTTGATGGCTGTGTACTGTGTAGTGTACTACGGTGCATTGTCAGCGAGGATTTGGGATTCCAAATTCCAAATTCCGAATTTGGAATTACAAGTCAAAAACGGTGCCTATAAATGAATACTAGAGACTCAAGACTCAAGACACAAGACAGACACAACTCTCAGAATTCAATTCATTTTTGTTCAACACAATAAACCAATAAAATGATAAGTAGGGATTTGTTGGAGCAGGAAAGAAAACTCGTAATTGTACAGGATTCCCCATCTTTTCTTCAATAAGATTGAAAGTCAAGAGTCTAGAATCTAGAATCTAGAGTCTAGACCATGTTGAAATTCTTTTCCAGGATATTGAATCTTTTTCTAGGTTTGTATTGCATAGTATTTTGTTGTGTTGTCTTGTCTTTTGCAACTGGATGCACAATATTGAAGAATGAATGAATGTCTGAACCGATGCTTTTTTGATCAATTCACTTTATTCCCTTTTGCCTCTTTGATACAGAGCACCAGAGTACCAGAGCCAGATAATGCAAACAATATCGTATCCCTAGCGGTTGACGGAATGAGAGGGAAAATGGTAATAATTTGAATTGCTCTGGTTTGGCTTGGTTTGGGTTGTTTTGGATTGTTTTATAGTAAAAAACTGCATGAGGATCGTACAATTCATTTATTTCCTCTTTGTTGTATAGATGTACAAATGACTGCATAATTCCCTCACTTTGCTGCATTTTCTATCCATTTCTATTTTATTTCTGTCTGGATTCTGGATTTTGGATTCAGAATGTAGAACAAATAGGGTGAGATGGATTGCAGAAGAGAATCGTGTTAAAATAAGAAATTTCGTCCAAGGGTTTGGATCCTTGTTCTTCCTTTGCTTCTGCTTTCCCTTTAACTTTCTCTTCCTCCTAGGCACCACGCGGTTATCTTGGACTTTTTGTGCATAAAGCCCACAAAAAAATTGAAAACCACACTCTGTAAATCAAAACCTAAAATAACCAAATCTTCTCCCTTGTTTATACAACCTGCATTCAAAATACATGCATTCAATGGCCCAATTTTGTTGATACTTTGTACTCTGTTCATGATGTTTGCAGTATTTTTACAGATCAGTTGAAACTCTCAAGCCGCCATTTTTGCAAACTATGTCTAGATGCTAGATGCTAGATTCTTAGAAATTTCTTGAAACTTGAACATTGAACATTGAACATGGTACATGTATTGGAGAAAGTTAAGAGTGGGAATAATAATAGCTGACTCTGTGAATTCTAGAAAGAGAACCAAATGGAAAATTGAGAGTGGACAGAGTAATAGTAATAAATATGGTGGATGAAACTCGTCAGGAAAAGGACGCAGCTCACAGAGCAGATAAACCAAATAAGACAGAGGAAAAAAGGACTTGGAAATTCAACTCCAATCTCCACGTTAACTACTAACTACAGCTCAAAAATCTCAGTGAGGAAAGGCGAGTCTAAAAGAAATTGAAGTGAGGCCAAAGCCCAGTCAAGTCAAAGTCAAAGTCAATACGCACAACGCAGATAACTCCACTACGGATACCAATGGTACAGTATACAGTAGTATCAGTGCGAGTGCCAGTGCCAATAGAAGACAAAGTCAACGTTGAATACAGATCCACGTCCACATCCAGATCTAAAGCCAGTTCTAAAATCAGAGACCAGCCAAAATAAGCTTTCTCTTTCCCTTCCCACATGTTTCCTCCCACGCATACACGCACACATGCACTACCTCTTCCTTTTTTCTTTGAAATTTAAAATCTACTCTACGTCTACCGTCTACTATCTACTGTCTACTGTCTACGCACACATGGATTACATTTAGGCATGTATTTTTGGATGTATGAGTATGTGTGTGTGTGAATTTGAACGAGAAAAACGGAGAATAGCTCAACCGCTGCTACTTGAAATCTTTTCATTTTCTCAATGTTTTCCCTCCACTTTCCTTTCCTTTGGTCTGGTCTGGTTTGATCCGGTTTCATGTGGTCTTCAATCCTTCCATATCCATATTGAAATAGAATTCTAGAATTCTAGAACTCAGTCTGGCTTTGAAATGAAATAAAATGAATGGAATAGAACAGACCAAACCAAGCCAGACCAGACCAGTCTTTGAGTAAAAGAGTGGAAAGTGGTGAAGAAATGAAGGAATGGGATTGAAAAGGAAGAGGAAAACGACTTGTTTTTCGCTTCTCCTTTGCCTGCCCTTTTCCCTTGCTTTTTCACCCGACTTCCATCTTCCAGCTTCCAGCTCAATATACTCAATGCTCAGTGCTCAATGTTCTCAAAGTTCACGGCCTCAATCTAAAATTCTGATGAACGACCACGACTTTTCATCTTTTTGCAGTGCACTTTCTCATCTATTCTTTTCATTTTGCACTTGGAACATTCAACTGGGTGTGTATACTGTATAGAGTGCACAGTATGCAGCACATGGATATTGGATATCGTGTGTTATGAAGTAGGCACGAGAGTTTTTGGTTTGGGAAGGAAATTGGCATGCGATGTGATTGATTTTTCTTTTTCTTTCCCATTTTCCCTAATCTAGAATTCTAGATTTCTAGATTTCTGGATTTTTAAAATAAATTTCCTTTCAAAATTTTCAAGCCTCTGGATTCTCAATTCTTGATACTCGATTCTCAATTCTTGATACTCGATTCTCAACCAAATGTTTTGTGCAGTTTTCTGCACATGTTTTTCCTTCCCTTGGATAAAAATATCGAAACTTTGGGAAAAATAAGTTTGGCCAAGGACACGTCAGATTAATGGAGTCATCATCATTGCTGTTATCGGCATGGACATTGTTATTCTTATTGTCAGTGCCAGTGTCACCTGAGTCAACAGAGTCTACCTTGAAAATGCTACAGTCATATGTCACATTCCACTGCACAGGATAAAGAATCGAGAAGCATCAATAGAAAAAAGATATTTCTCTTATGCAAAATCGTGACAACTGGTAGTTTCCTCACCCGTTGGCTGGTGTTGGTTGGTTGGTATATCACCTGGAAATGTTGAAATGTTCTCAAGATCTTTTGTGTAGGTTGTAGAAAGTAGAATGGAGGACCTCTGCTTTTATCTACATGTGTGTGTACAGCAAGTTGTGACCACATTTCCTCTTTAAACGAATACTTTTTTCAGCTTATTCAAAAAGACATGCATCTATGTACCGCAGAGAGAGAGAGAGAGAGAGAGAGAGAGAGAGAGATTGTGCATACACTGTACAAACATATCTGGAACATGGAACATGGAGCTAGTCAGTAGTGAGTAGTGAGTAGTTTGGTTTAGATTTGCCATTTGCCATACTGTTTGCACCGTATTATTACCGTACTTTTGGTGAAAGTGTGAGAGTAGTGAATCTACAAGGGAGAATGGAGAATGGAGAACCGAGCTCACGTACATTATACTCGTGTGCATGTGAAAATGGGAATGGAAATGGATGCGTGTGTACTTTAAAACCACGGAGGCTGAAATGAGGACACAAGACATGCATTCACACTAGAATGAACAGAGCACATATCATTGTGGTAGCACTGGAATTTGTATGTTGAAAAACTACACACTACATACTACATACAGCAAAAGAACCAAATTCAGAGTCAGAGTCAAAGTAAGAAAAACCCTTGCAGAGACCCAAACCAAACCAAACCAAACCAAACCATTGAGAATTATAGCAACAAAAAATATAAAAGACATTGTGCATATTTTAACCACATGCACAGATTTACTCACTACCCTTTTTCAAGGGATAGAAGAGAAAAGAAGAGAAGAGAAAGAAGAGAGAAAAAAATAGGCTTTTCCCGTTCTTTCTATGGACCATTTTTCAATCTGAAAGTGGCTTTTCCCGGAAACATAACGCCTCAAATCGTCAGCATCTTGACTTGACTCTCTCTCTTCCTTTTTATTGCAATCCTATTTTTCTCTTTCGCACTTTTTTCTCTTTCCCTTCCTTTTCTTTTCATTCCTTGTTTCTCTCTCCTCGATCCTCGTCTTCGTCCTCCAAGTCCTTCGCTCCTCGCTCCTCGTAACATCCATGTCCACGTCCACCGGAGTCAGAGTCGTTGTATCCTCTTCCGCTAACTTCCTTCATCCTCACTCTTGTACACACTACAGTCTAGAGTCTAGAGTCTAGAGTCAGTGTAAATGTGCACGCATCAGGCACTTTCTCCATTTTCCCTCTTTATTCCTCCACATTTTATATTATGTTATATTTCCTACTCTTCACAACTCTTCCTCTCTTTCTCTCTTCCCAGCCTCGTAGATTTTTCCTTGAAATCCTTGGAAACTTGATGGCCTTTATGCATTTGGACGATGCGATGCGATGGGACGGATAAAGAGGACAATTCTATTCTTGAGGAAAGTGAAAGGTACTATTGGAAAAGGATGGGGCACTAGCCACACGTCTGTAAGTCCTGTAAGTCCTTTATGTAGGTAGGTAGGTAGGTACTTCAGCGTATGTGATGCTTCCATGGTTCCATTCGAAGAGGAATTCAAATGAAGACAAGAAGCGTATAAATACAGAGGAAAAGAGGTGATGGAGACTGGAAAAGGAATGACTCTTCAGATAAAAAGCCCACAAATATGCCATTTCTCTTTCCAGTCTCTTTCCACCAACTAGAAATAACTTATTTTCCAACCATTTACGTATGCTTCAAAACACCAAAGATCACCAAAGCCCATTAGCACTCCAACTCTCTATGCATCTCTCTCCCTCTCGCTCTCGTTCAAACTGAAGCACACATGGATTGGTTTGGTCCTCTCAATTCCAAAAAGAAGACGTCCATAAAAGAAGCATATATTAGAGATACTGTACATCGTACACCGTACATCCTTTGTACGTCCTATAGCTCACATATGTACATAACCTTTTCAAATTCTTTCCAGGATACATTTGTAAAACAAGCCATTGTAATTTCTATAGGTATAATGTATTACAGCTACGTCTGTACATATGTAAATTGTACATTGATGCATAGTACAGGTGAGTTGATACTTCTTTTTTGCTGGACTACAGGTACATTCAAAACTTTAGACTCTAGACTCTAGACTCTAGACTCTAGAATCTAGAGGAAACATGTACATGTAATAAATCCATGCATTCTGTAATGTATTTAGAATGAACGCCATTTTATCCTTGTGTATAACATGTATAAAACGCTTGTTACTTTGAGAATTGAGATTTGAGTTTTGAAATATGCTGCGAATATCCTGGACTATGGACTCAACGTCAATTCAACGTCGATGAACCTTTGAAACCTCTCGAAACCAAAACCAAATCTAGGCAGAGGAAGAGTACAAGAACGCCGACCTTTCCATTTTAATTCTGAATGAATCCAAAGCCACAGGCAGTCACAGTTAGAGTTACACCAAACCACATTTCTATGGTGAATGCGCAACTTTTCTACTTTCCCTTGCTTCAAAACGTCTTGTATTTCTTCCGCTTCTTCTAACTATTTCTGCTGCTGTTTCGGTTTCTGTTTCTATTTCATATTAAGTGCTCTGAATGCCTGAGCCCACGAAACATTTCATTGAAATTTATCTACATTTTATTGCAAAGGGATGCAAGTTTGGCTTGGATTGGTTTGACCTGGTTTGATTTCGTTTAGTCTGCTCTTTCCTCAATCCTCAATATATTGTCTTGTCTATCAATTCTCAATTTTCAATACATTTATCCAATAGATTAAATCCCAATCTCCAAAATAGTGAGTAGTGAGTAGTGAGGTGAAGGTGAGTTAAAAACCAGACCAGCATTTCTCTATTGCAATCTTTTGAAATAAAAAAAAGAGTCTACTTTCTCCTCACTAGTCTAAATTTTAATGTCTAAATTCATCTATTTTAACCTTTTTTTTACCACAGTTGAACACTGAACATTGAAAATTCTGCACGTGAAAAACCATGGTCAATGGTCAATGTTTTAACAGCTTTCTGAACCAAAAGGTAAGTAGTAAATCCGATAATAAAGTATTTACGAGTTACGAAACGGCAACGGACAACGGCAACGGACAACGATGGTGGTGCCGATGTTGATGGCAATGACCATCTTATAGACTATGGATCACAGAGAAAGTTTTCCCCCTTTTTCCAACTGACAGTTCCGTCAGACTTGACCTTTTGATGTGTGTTTTAAGTCATTAATTTTTCAGGTACTTTTAATAGTTTAATGCTTGTTTTTTTGTTTTCTAAAGTTTCAAGTCTCAAGTACAAAACACTAAATTGGCTACCTTTATCTGGGAGCAAAATATTTATCACCCAGATGAGAATTTGATGGTTTGATGATTTAACCCGTGTGTTGTCCTTCGTTTATGTGCAAAAGCATGAGTTGATGGGGTGGGCCAAATCTAGTGGAAAGGGAAAACGGTACTTTTCCAAATGTAGGAGGTTTAAATCGTTTCTTTTGATTTTGTCGAGTAGTTTAGAGTCTCGAGTCTTTCGTTTCAAGTCTCAAGTCTCTTGGAAAGCCATTTCAATAACTTGTGAAAATATGATGAAATTAAATTGAATCGAATATTGAATTGAATTGAATTGGCATTTTAATACCAACAGGAGTTTTTTTTCCTTTCACATCTTCAAGTTCAAGAGAGCCTTTTCCACTATTTTACTACTTTAAACCTTTCTATTTGTCTATTTGTCTATGTGTTTGGAGTTTGGAGGTTTGAAAGAGGAAAAAATGAGGATACTCCATCAGCCATCAGTTTGATGCAGTGGTAAGGACAAACAAAGGGAAAAAATAATATCAATCTTTGTGCGTAGATACTGTATATGGTACATATACCTGAAGATTTATAGAAAACTATCTGTACAAATGGAGCGTAGTATAAAATGTCAAAATGCAGAGGCTTTTTCCTTCTCTCCCTTCATATTTTCGTATTTTCATATTCATAAGTTTTATGAGGGTGAAGACATATTCAAATCACTTTGAGTCCATAAGCCTCTATTAAATTGAAGCTTTCCCATTTTCTGCACCATTCCCACTCCCAACTTCCCACTTTCCACTTTTACACTCGTCATATTTTTCCTATTCTAAAAGCTGACGTTGGAGCTGGAGCTGACGAGTGTCAACATTTGCATTTCCATTGTCATCATATATTACTTTGCAGAGAAAATGATGATTTTGCTTCCTTTCTTTTAGTGACTACTACAGAATATAGAATATAGACAGAGAAATTTCAAAGGTTTCCACACAGAGAATTTTCGCATGCGTAGTTTTTATGTGGGAGAAGCAATAATATTGAAATCTAATTGATATTCATCAGTTTCAACAAGTAAAATTGATTATGTGTTGAGGGAGAAAGATTAATAAAATGGTGGTTTAAGATTCAATTTGAATGCAAAAGTCATCCAACCTGAGACTTTTTATTCAAAGAGCTCAGAGCTTGGATTCACATTATGTATAGCTAAATCTTTGTATTATGCATTATGTATTACGTAATACAAACTAGGAACGTGAGAGAAAAGGATTAAGGAAAAAACGGAAAAGGAAAAGAACTGGAGTGGAAAATTGGGACAAACATTTTCAATTTTATGCCTCAAAATAAACCAAAGGAATTTAATGGACCCGAAATTTGAAAGCCATTTTCGTTATCCTTCCTCAGGTAAAAATACAAAAGTTTATTATGCATAACACAAAGCATGAGGTTCAATGCATATGGATTTGAATTTGAATTTGAGTTACTATTGCCTGAGGGAATGAACACCTTTTCCCATTTTTCAGCAAGTGTTATCTCAATTTTGTCCACTAATATTTGTTTTAAATTTAAGAAATTTGTCAAAACTCCAAACCCAAGAAATAAGAAATGAATAAAGGCAAGGAAAAAGTTTACTTGACTTTAAATATTTCCAGCATCTGTAGAAAATGTCCAAACAGAAAAACTCTTTTAAATATATGTCTACAATTAAATAAATAACAAGAGTGGGAAAAAATTGTTTATTTTTAAGAGCTTGAAATTTTAAAGTAAGTGACAACAGTTTATGTAGATTACACATTTTATATTGTACTGACTCTTAACAGTTTCAGTAATGTAATGTTGAACTATAACAAGGAAAAAATGACGAGCTTGATCTGTAAAAAATGAATCATGTAATACAATAAACGCAAAAGTGAAAAATGTTCGCGCTTCATGTGCACAAAAATATGCATCAGAGTGAAAGTCAACAAATTTATTAGAGAGTGGAGATAAAGAGAGAGAAAAGGTCAATGGTGGAAAAACGGAGAAAAACAAAGTTTAAAGTTGAGCAAGTCATATTAAAATCCAACAAATCATAGTGTATATGTAAACTCTCACAGTTTTACAGTGTCACCATCGTCGTCATGTGAGACAGATTTGAAACGTTCTAAACTTGAGACTATTCCCATTTCAAACTGATATGGTATGGTATGGCATGGTATGGAGTAGGCGATGAAATAAGAGACGACATGAGTTGAAAAGAAGTAGAGAAGACAACCTTCGTAAGAGATTTTTTCTTTTGCTCTTTCCCTTTCCTTCTCTTTCTCACTCTCCCTCTCTCAATATTTAGTTGTGCTCTCTCCCGTTTTCCATTTCACTTTTTCTCGCTTTGTCTTGACTTTTGCCCCCACACTTGCATTTCATGTATGTATATTACATGTCTCTGTCTTTGTGTTTATAGTCTATAGCTTCATATCTCTACTCCCTTTATAGTTTATATCACTTTCCCTCCCACCTTTTCTTATTTCTTCTGCACTTGCTCTATTTTTATGTCTAACTCTGGCTCTGGTTCTGGCAACTTTTAAACTGAATCATGACGATTACAACGACAATGGCAACGAAAACGACAACGACGATGATGAGGCTCTAGAATCTAGAATCTACAGTCGAGGATCTAGAATCTGGAAAATGGTGATCATATCGGATTTCTCCGCTTCCTCTCAACTTTGAACATTTTTAAACAGTCACAATGATACTTTCCCTCGTCCAACTTCTGTGTAGTTTTCTTTTTCCCCTTCCTTTTATGATTTAGAAAGTATCTGCGTATAGACTAGAGACTAGAGACTAGAGACTAGAGAATAGACGTAGATGTATGTAGAGATTAGAGTTCACACTTTAAAAAGTTGAAAAACAAAAGTAATATTGAGGAGTGGAAAGGAAATTACATGTAAAATCCAACTTCTAAAGTCTAAAGTAAAAGGTGATGCACTTTTATTTCCATTTTCACCATCTTCCCAGTTAAACGCGCATTGAGAGAAGAGCAGGATAAAATCTAAGCAAGTGTGTATTTTATACAGTGACACTGCTCATATTCAAAGATTCAAACATACAAGCACAAAAACAAACAGAATGAGAACACATTGTCTCATCTCATGATTTACGTAAAAATATGCAATCGGATAACCAAATGTCTTAGATGTGCATAAATTTGAAGCACGTTAATAATTGAGTTAAAAGTTTGTATTTTGTATTTTTCTGCACACTATAAACAACTTGATTGTTTGCTCCTTCACTGTTAATAATTCAAGATTCAAGGCCCCACACTCCACAGCTGTACAATTTGGAGTGTACTTTTTATGCTTTACAATGTACAATGTACAACAGCAGTTGTTACGTCCTAACGAATATGCAAATGACAACATGACAATTTGGCCTATGTAGCTGTAAATTGTGTAGCTTTAAAATGTTTCAAAAAGCTTTTAGTTTTTCATCTCCACATTTTTCACGCACAGATACATAGATACATAGACATTTCTGCCTCTGTTTTATTTCCTGTTTGAATGTAACTTTTCCTTTGATTTTTCATTTCCCATTCTCCATGTTTTTCATCTTTCACCATGTAGAAAGTTGATGACTATGCAAAAGGCTCTGTGCTCGTGTCGCTGAAAGCTGAGCAATATCCACTGTGCTTTGTACATTGTACATCTTTGAAGTGATTCCCTAAAGTCTAAAGTAAAACAAATCGAGAGCTACTACAAGGATAAATGAGTGAAAAGAGGGAAAAAGTTGCGTTCCCCTTTTTCTTTCTATCCTCGTTATGCTTCCTTAACTCTTGTTCAAACAAAACTCAAAATTCAAAACTGAGCTCTCGTTTCCCATACGCGACAGCATGCAGCTGAAATGGTTGTTGGAAAAACATATAAATACAATACATAATTTAGAGATTTGAAATGTTTAAAAAGCATCTAAAATTTAGATGTCAATGTACAAATAAAGTTAAAAATCCTCCCTCCGTGAGGATTTTATATCGCCTACACAGCATAAATGCTTTAGGCTCCGGAAGCGAAGCAGAGTATAAGAATTCTTCGCATAATAAACTTGTCCACTAGTTTGA
>JAQGBH010001634.1:0-30602 GCA_034698265.1 Sminthurinus aureus | reverse complement strand
TCCGCCTGATTCCAGCATGATTCCTTGCATGCGGGAATCAGGCTATGGAATCAATTCCAAAAATTTCCATCCTTGGCAGGGAGAATTTAAATTGAATATCCAATATTCCAACTCCAATTCCAATTCAACTGCAAGTCTGTAAATAAAGATGGAAAATCCTGTAGTTGGAGAGACGATATCTGATTAAAACGTGTTTCGTGTTTCCTGTTTCATGTACAATTTAGAAGGTGGATTGTGGATTGGGCCACATTGAAATAAAATGCTTTAATATCATTTCACATTTGTCTTGATTCTGGATCCTGGATTCTGGATCAAGTTCCTTTGAGAGGAAGAGCGGACACACATTTGTAGTTTCTAGCTCGAGGATAAAAATGAGGATTGAAATGAAGCTGAAATGCTCTGTATAAAATAAGGATGAAATCATCCATCCAGTGTCATAAAAATATTTGATAGAAATAGACATGGAAATAAAGTGAAATAATATCAAATCCACCCGCTTTTTCTATTTCTATTTTTCTTGCTTCCTCCTCCTCCTCCTCAATTCTCAATGTATTTGTAATATTTATAGAATTCCTTTGTGCATTGTGCATTGTGCATTGTGGATGTACAAGTTGTAGGTCTATTTCCATGATATAAATTATATTTTGAGATGTTAGATGTTAGATGTGAGATTTGTGATTTGAGATATTGAGGACAGTAGAGAATAGAGAATAGAAAGTAGAGACGAGGCATATTCACCGTTTCCCGCTCCGTTTTCACGCTCCATCCTCCAAGTCTCAATTCTCAATTCTCCATTCGCCATTCACCAAAATCATAATGGAAATCGAAATTGGCTAGTAAGCGGTAAATTGGACGGGGATGAAGGCAGAACGGGAACGGGACCAAACCCAAAAGCAGAATCAGAACCAGACCGGTTGACAATCTCACTCTCAACTTAACCTCATTTCTCAATTCTCAACAAGATCCATCTCCAATCTGCATCTTCCTCTTTTCTTTTACTCAATCCTCAATACCCAATCCAACATCCAGCACACACACACATCCACATTCTACAATCTACAATCTACAGCAACCTCTTGGCCTTTCCACCTCTCTTTTGTGTACTGTTTTTGGAGTCAGCAGTTTGGAGTTTGGAGAGTGGGGTGCAAAAGCGCCGTCCTTGAATTTTAACAAGCAAGATTTACGATTTAAGATTTCCATATGCAGCATACGACAAAGGACAAAGGACAAAGATGGACTGTGGACGAGTCAAGTCACAAATATGAGTAATCAGTAGCAAAAAATGGACATGGAACAGAAACTTTATATTGAAAATGGAAATGTACAGATATTTCAAGTACAAAATATCAGCAAATATCAGTAAATTTCAGTAGGAAATGACATGAAAACGGATAAGAAGGAGCCTGAATTATTTTGCTTATATATTTCAAATATTTCCATCCGCCCTACTTACCATGTATTTAAGACCATGATCAAATATCAAATATTAAATTAAAAGGGCGGGTAAATTATAAATTCCAACAAGAAATATAAAATATCAGTAAAACGTGTTGAATGTTGAGGGATGAGAGGAAAAGAAAAGAAACAAAAAGAAGAGAGCGCAACGAGTAAATGGAGAGGAAAAAGAGAAGAAAAGAGAAGCTGGAAAGTAGACAAAAGTTTACTTTTCTTTATTCGTCTACATATAATAGATTGCAAATTGTAAATTCTGGATACATGTTGACTGGGTTGGATTGGTTTTGTGTTTTGTGGTTTTTACTTTTCTACCTTTGTTCTTTTTCAATTGGATCCAGGATCCAGGATCTAGAATCTAGGATCACGTAGGCCGTGTACCGTGTAACTTTTCATAACTACACAAATGCCTACACATAAATACATACATATGCACGGAGAATGGACGTACATACAAAAGAGATAAAGGAGGCGAACAAGATGTGAATGAATATGGAGAACCAAGAGTCAAAAATTGGGAATGAACCTAGGTAACGGATAAGGAGTAACTGGGAGTTGGTAGTTGGTAGCGGGTCAACGAGAGGAATACAAAGTGCACTGAACACTGAACAAAGTGTTTGCCTCTACTCCGAATCAAGACTACAAAGAAGGACCAAACAAACTAGAAACTGGAACCGGTGTCTACAGTCTACAGATATTCACTCATGGTTCATTCCGCATGCATACTCGTACTTGTGCTCGTGCTTTTGCATCCGCTTCTAGAAATGTCTCTGTAGTCTGTAATCTGTACACAAATACACAAATGAATGAATGGAGGTGCACGTAAATTCTCAAGTGAAAAGAATGCAGGCGGCTTGAGAACTTGAGAACTAGAGAACTTGAGAACTTGAAAAAGAGGGAAAACAACCTTAGAATTTTTAATAGAGCAAACAAACGGTACAATACAAAATACAAGACACAAGACACAACAACTTGAACTCAAAACTCAGGTATCACGTACAAAAGAGCACAAAACACAAAGTACAAAGGACCGAGTTTTTATTTCCGAATTTCCATTCAAATATTGATGGCTGATGGTTCATGTTGGACTCGTTATTCAATATTCAATTGTGAACGGAATTAAACTCGTCTGAAAATGGAACGTGCAACTAGCATCTAAAATATATAATATTACATCATGAATCATGAACCATTCCACGTTCTGGATTCTGGATCAAAATTAGAATTTTACATCTTTAAAGGCATGTCACAAGTCACAAGTCATCAGTCATCAGCCATTAGTTTTATTACAGTCTAGACTCTAGAGTCTAGAATCTAGAGCCTAGAGTCTAGAGTCTACAGTCTACAATCATTATGACCAAGTTGACCAAGTTGTAAATCCAAATTCAAATCCATATTAAAAATATTATTAATTTCTGTTTTTGGAACTTTGGGATTTTTCTCACTTTCACCACTTGCAACTCTGTGGGTTAATTTCCATTTTTTTGTTACTAAAATATAAACTAGGTCCTAAATAAATCCTAAATTTACATTCTCTGAATTTCATAAGCTAAATGTCCTTTAGCACACTCGTTATTTTACCAACATGTCTTATTTAAAAATTTTAAAATGGGTTCAAATAAAAACATTTTACACAAAAAATTATGCGGAGTTTTTGAGAAATATCTAGAATCTAGAATCTAGAATTTCTCATCGGATTCGGAGAAAGTTAAAAAGAGAAGGGAAGACAAGACAAGACGAGAGACTTTTGACATTGAATATCAGATACAGTTTCCAGTTTCGAACTTCGCTTTCTTCCACTAAAAATGACATGGAGAAGGAAAAGGAAAAACGAGAGGGACGATCTCTCCTGTGTTGAGATTACAAATTAGCAAGAAAATTCCCATAAATTTGTACAGTGATACCCAGAATTTAGAATTTAGAATCTAGAAAAAAGAGTCTGAAATATGGAGTAGAGAAGGAGAATATGGAATATGGAATGCGGAAGATGGTTGCAGATTTAAAAGAAATTAGAGAGGATTTTTCCATGTCTTCCCGCTTCCTTTTCTTTTCTTGTGACAAAAAGTGCTTTCCCTTTTGTGAAAGCCTTTTTACAAGTTGGATTTGTAATCTGGATCCCGATTTGTTCTCTTTTCTGTTCTTCCCTTACAAAGATAATTAATACAGTCATTTGGTATTCCCCGGAAATTTCAGTCTTGTTCCTTCAACATTCAAGAAGAAATTTAAGCCTTGAGTTTTGAGTCTTGAGCCTTGAGGCTGGAGGAAAATGTTGGGGAAAAATCATCATCACTTGTCACACTGAACGCTGAATGGGAAAGGAAGGATAAAAAGTAGAATGGCTGCATATTTTATATCATGTTACATTGCGCCATGTACTTTCAGTAGTAGACTCACAAGTCACAAGTCAGTTCTGGATTCTGGATTCTGGATTCTGGATGCTGGATTGTGGACGGTGCAGCTGATTGTCTTGTGCGTTCTCTTTGTCTTTGACTTTGTCCTAGGACAAGAAATTATGTAGAAATGAAGAGGATAGAAGAGACAGTTTCAAATTCAAATTCAAAAATATGACATGAAACCGCGTCTCTCTTTTCCCTATAGTCTACGGTTGATGCGATGGTATGGCTAAAAGTATATCCAACCATTTACGTGATATTTATCCCGCCTCAATTCTCAATTCTCAATGAAAAAGTAGTATATAAAATAGCTCGAGGAATGAAAAAAGTTGTGGACGTGCTCTGAAAACTCTAGTTTTCATCACACAAACGCCAAGTAGAAGCACAAGATCCTTTCTCCACGACTTTCTCCACCACTCAGACTCTAGACTCAAGATTCCAGATTCCAGAACCAAGAATCAAGAAGAAGAAGAAGGTTAACCTTCTACAAAGAAAATGAGCAAATTGAGTAAATTGAGTTTTCAAAACTGAAAACTGTTCCAGATTCCCAATTCCGAATTCCGAATTCCACACTGGTTTGATTTGACATGAAAATCTAAAAAATGAGCGGATTAATTCCCAAATGAGTTTTCCCATTTTTAATGCTCCGATTTTAGTTATAATGGCTTTTACCACTTTGGTTTTTATTAGAATCAACTCCCACATCCAACTTGAAACTTGCAAGAATCAAGAATCAGGAATCAAGAAGCCAATGTCAAATCAAAATCATTAATGTTTTCCCCTGTTTTCTTTCTTTTTCTCATAGATTCTAAATGGTATGGATCAAGCATCAAGCAATCAATATTTAGCTTTTAAATCTTTGGCTTTTACATTTCATCCCCAACACTGAAAATCCAGTATCAAAAAGGGACACAAAATCACGATAAAAATTATAATAATAATCTTTAGCGCCCTTCATAACATCTGTATATAATAATTTCATAAATCAAGACTCAAGACTCAAGACTCAAGACATCCGTGTCAATTTTCTGTATGAGAAAAATGAGGTTTTGATTTTGACCTTTTAAATATTGTAGAAACAGAATGTATATTTTTGAATACAGAGGATTTAGCAGAATTTAAGTGTAAAAATTCCGGGCGCCCCATTTATTAGTCTGATGGTGAGTTACTGTTCTTCTAGAATCTAGAATCTAGAGTCTAGCGTCTAGATTGTGGATAACGAGGTGAAAAATGTTATTTACGGCACATGTGGCATTTGGCATTTGGAATTTGGCATTTGGTATTCATCTTTTCCCTTTCTTCCGTTTTGACTCTCACGTGTCTAGTGTCTAACTGACCGAATGAGAAGGAGAATGCAACTCAGCAAGTCTAGAGTCTAGAATGAGTCTGGAGTCTAGATAAATTCAAAGTTGGGAACATAATTGATTGAATTGGCCTAGAGTCTAGAGTCCAGAGCGGATGGGGAATTTGTACAAATTTGAAGATTGTGAGATAGTAGACATTTGATTTGTGATTTGCGATTTGAGAGCATATGTTTTGTTTTCCCGGTACAAATGCAATTATGAGACTGTGGAATTAGATGGATACAGGAGGAGCAGAGGAGCAGAGGAGCTGAGGAGCTGAGGAGCACCAGGGGACGCATGAGAAAGTCTACCTTCTACATTCTAGATTCTACATTCTCTAGATTTGAAGGGAATTGGGACCATTCTCCATTTCTCCATTACTTTTTAACCTCCAGTATCGAGTCTCGAGTCTCTAGTCCATTTATTTACACTGTACCTCGTACGTATGATAATGTAGAATGTAGATTTTAGAAGGTAGATTGAAGATGCGTGTGCATAAATATAAATGCTACATAATCACTAATCACTCTGCAGATTGAAGATTCAAGGCTCAAGATTGAACATTGTACATTTTACAAGGTAGATTTTAGATTGTTGATCCTTGCTCTCTAATTTCCATTTCATCGGGTTATCTCCCCATCTCATCTTGGTCTATCTTCTTTAGCTAATTTCTCATCAAGTTCCTCATTCAGTTTCTAGCTTCTAGTTTCTATCAACTCGTAACTCGTACCTAATTCTTTCTTTCTTTCTCTCTTGCTCCGATTCTATCGTATGAGTGGATGATAAGACAAGCTGATGGGATTTAAGCTCCAGTTCCAGCTCCAGCCAAACCAGAATTCAGAGGGAGGCAAATCCGTGTAGAGTGTAGAGTCTTGAGAAGGGATGAGTGAGATACTGAACATAGATTTGAGATGGCCTGATATCACTTTTGATTAAAAATTAGCAAGCTACCCGAGGCAAAATGTATAACTTGTGTACTACTCTCCTTTCCTTTGGTCACGTGGGAAAATTTAAAATTCTGGAATTCTGCAAGTACACCAACTTAAGAGTACCTGCCTGTTGGTATTTAATTGATTACTCTTGCTGTAATTTTCTCTTTGATTTTTGATTTTATACCCCACGGATCATATCATATCATGGAATCATACAGTAGTTCAAAGTTCCTCTTCATCTTGAGTCTCGAGTCTTGAGTACAAAAGATTAAAAGTTACCTTATCTACAAAAAAAAACCCAAAGAATCAAGAAAAAAGGGAACCTCCAAAAATGAGGTAAATCAGATAAATTATCATGTCTAACATTTTTTCAAGTTTTGGGGTGCTATTATATTTTTGATTGGTTAGTGGTTAGATTTTCCATTTCCCTCCTCCAGTCTGTAGTCTGTAGTGTGTATTTGATATACATGAATTAGAGAGTAGATATGAGCGAGTGAATCAAATCATGGTGATGGATTTTGAAAGAGGAAAAACCTTGTGTCCCAACTTTTGAACTCTCAAGTTCCAACTTTTCAAGAGCCGGAACAAGTTGTGGATTGTGCAGTGTAATGTTGTTTTGTGTTTCTAATCTGGATTCTGGATTCAGTAGCTGTTTTGTCTTGCATCTAGGATTTAGTATCTCGCATCTAGTATCTCATGTCAATGTGGTTTACATGTGATACCCCACGTCATCAGCAGATCACTTGGTATCAGATAATTAAACTTGACAACAGATTTTGGACTGTGCTTTCGTACTCGATACTCGATACTTGCACTAGAGTTGACAAAATTCCACGACAATCTGGAGTCTGGAATCTAGATTCTAGATTCTAGATCCTAAAATAGAAGAGAATTTGTTCTTGAGACTCGAGACTCGAGGCTTGAGATTGGACAAATAACGTTATTTGTAGGTACCTTTCCAATCCTATAGATATAGATCCAGTTTTTCCTTTACTTTCTTCCTCTCACTTTCACCCTCTTGTACATTCTACATTCTACACTACACAGTGTACACTCTGCATTGACGAGACATGAGACAAAAATGATGTGAAACAAGACAAATAAGAAATACGTGAAAAGACATATAAAAGTACACACTTAACAAGAAAAACAAGAGATGAGAAAAATATTCCAGTATCGCCCATCATCCTTGTACATAACTTTTCTATTACCAGATTTCTGGTTTCTAGGCAGCTGGATCCCTCAGAATTCAGAACTCAGAGGAGAAAGGGAAAGGGAAAAGGAGAAAGGTGATGCTGGGAAATATTTACAATGAACACTGGACATTAGAGAAAGGACAAAAGACAAAACTCAACACTCGACGCCCAATAACTATAACAATAAGAATAAGAGTGGATGAAAAGGAATGCAGAATATTATAGAATAATATGACTTGTATAGTTTTACATGTACGCGTCGCCAGGATTCTGACTGTGGTAGCTGGTATACCATACTATACTGAACTAGTTAGTTTCTAGTACAAATAATAACTACAGTAATAGAACCCACGCATTAAATTGGATCCATTTTGCTCATTCTCTTCTAAATCTATAGAATCGAGAATCGAGAATCGAGAATCGAGAATCGAGAATCGAGAATCGAGAATCGAGAATCGAGAATATTCTCAGTTATTAATATAACATATAATGTATATTATTATGAGAAAAGGGGAACCAGAAAATTTTCAACCGAGTTTTCTAGTTTTCAAGTGGTTTTATTATCCGATATTCCATATTCACAATTCAATTCCCAATGGATTTAAAACATGTAAATTAATTACACTTTATTTCCCACTTCCCACATGAGCCGGAAAATTTATAATGGATGAAACCTCACAAGTAGCGTGTGGCGTCATCAGTCATGAGTCATGAGCGATTGAGTTATTTGGTATTTGCTACTTGTTCCAAATTAAATAAAACATTCACGTCATTCTCATTCTGTTGAGTGTTGAGTATTGAGTATTGATGTCAACTCTTCATAATAGAGGATCAAATAGACGTCAGACTCCTCTCAACTGCCAACTGCCAACTCTTAATTGGGAATTGGGAATTGTGAATTGTGATCCTCATTCTCCTTTTATCCATATTCGATATTGTTCACAATTCACAACAACTCCCGTGGGAATAACAAATAACAAATGGGCAAAACTTGTGAAATGAGAGTTGAAAATTCCGGATCAAATTTTTCAAAATATTCAAAGGTCTTTGCTCCTCAACCTTCAACCTACAAAGTAGGACAAGACAAGCAAGGACATTTATACTCAATACTGAATACCAATTCCAATTCCAGTCACAAGTCACAATTCACAAATATGCACAAAATATCCATGAATTCCACAATTTCATTCAGGTTTCTGGCCTTTGTAACAGTAATATTATTATTAAGTGCCAAGTTTGTTTCATCGGTCATCCAACGTCGGAGGTTGGAGGTCGGAGGTCGGACGTGCATCATAAATGCGAATTGTAAATCGTAAATCATACGAGTCCTATGATAGGACGGAAACTACAGATATTGTATATTTTTGCAAGAGCACTTGAAAGTTTTTCCAACGGCAGACAAATTACTAACAAATTCAAAGTTATTAGTTTTATAGTGTGAATTGTGAATTGTGAATGAACGGTGAGTGAGTGAGTAGTAGAAATAAAATAGGTCCTACGCAACCTGCATAATTCATCACCAACTGATTCTGAGGGCTGCACCGCTACTTTTAATATTTAATATCTAAGAGCTTCTCAACTCTCAACACTCAACTTTAGACTCGAGACTTTGAACTCGTTTCGAAAACAGTTTTTAACGCCATTATTGATTAGGTATGATGTTGAAAATTCAAAATTCAAAATTCTAGATTCAAAACTTTGCGCTGTTGGGAAATTTATGGCACATTGCTCAATGCTCAATGCTCAATGCTCTCATAATCCATAATCCATAATCCACATTCCACATTCCACTTTTTACATATGTTGCATAACATCCGCGCTTACCATTTACGATTTACCATTTACCATTTACGCCTTTACATTTGCATGGACATGACAGATAATCAGCAATTTTCAGCCCATGTTTCCAGTATCGTGTATCGAATATGATAACGAGACACTGGGAATAAAATTCCAAATTGGCAATAAACCTTTACGCGTGGCTTCAGTAACAGTTTTGAGTTCTGAGTGCGGAGTGCTGAGTTTTGAGTCTTGAGTTTTGAGTTGTGCAATATCAACAATAAGCATCAACACTTGAATCTTAAACCTTGAGTAGTTTGTCCTCAAGTTAAGAGAAACCGAAGCGGGAAATGGGAGAATCCGCATGTACAAACTGGAATGGAATCGGAAAGGGATGAGTGAATGAATGTTGTGGAACATGACCATGACTTTTTATGAAACTCGTCTGCATTTTTCTGCATGGCTTTTCTTAGTACCGTCTCCTTTCTCCTTTTTACTTTCTCTCCGCTTTCTTTTCCCTGCGTTTCATGGTATTTCTGAGAAACTCATGTCCTTGCATTTGAAATTTTGTGTTGTGTTATGCTGTGTTCACTGGAGGCTCAAGGCTCAAGGCTCAAGACTCATACATGATATTTGGGCACAGATTTCTAATATTCGGTATTTCTTTCCAGGATTTGAATTTTGAATTTTGAATTTCCAGAGATGCAAATCCAAATCCAGCACCATGGATTGTATTTTCCAGTGTCGACCTCAAAAAATCAGTACAGACTGGAGAGTTCGGGACAGTGAAAACTGGAACCATGTGTAAAGGGCAGTACGGAATCTGGACATATGTGTACACATTCAGATTCCGATTCCGATTCCAGTTTCTCCTCACATATGCTATCACCCTCCTTTTCAAAAACAAGCAAGAAGAAGTAGCCACATGGCATTCAAAATCATGGTCGACTTGAGCGACTTGAGACTGGAGACTCTGCAAACTTGAGAATCTAGATTCTAGAATCGAGAGTATTCAACTTGATACATTTGTTCCTTCTCCGTCCTACTCTGCTCATTGCTCATACTTACACTTTCAAATAACTCAACTATCTCAACTACATTCAGTCACTTGGTCTCCAGTCTCCAGTCTCTAGATTCCAGTTCTCAGTCTCCTCCTGTCTCTTGTCTCTCTGGATATTTTTCATGGACATTGACATCCAAATCTGAATCCAGTTCTAAATCCATCTCCAAATTCCATCTCCAAACTCAAGGAATTGGAATCATTGGCATTAGTAGCACGAGCACACGTGCGTCTCGGCGTCTCCCCATTTGGGTATTTGAATGTTGTAGGTACTTTACATGGGAGTTGTAGGGGTCAGCAGAAGTGAAACACATTCCTCTTTGATACCATTTTTCCAGCTGTGTATAAATATTTCTCCGGCCTCATTCTTCATTCAAATGTTTCTAGCTCCAAGCCATTCCCCACACTCCCTACACCCTACATTCTACATGCTACACCATCATTTTTCCTAAACTACACGTCTCTTTGAGCATTGAGAATTGAGCACTGAGAATTGAGAAGAAAAAGAAGGTGGATGTCTACATTGGAATTTGGAATATACACTGACAAAAGTGTCACAAGAGGAAAAGTGGAGGAGGACAAGTTGAGACGTTGAGACGTTGTGTCCCCTCTGATTTCAAGTTTCAAATCTTAATCTCATGTCCTCTCTCATTCTTTTCCGGTTACTCCAGATCCAGACTCCAGATCCAGATTCCAGACTCCAGTCTTCCTCTCCATACTTATGAATGGACTCTGATTCACGATATCCAAAACAGTATACACAAAACATGGACCACAATAAAAAAAAATGATGGAAAATCCACCGACATTTGCATATTTACTTGTACATCCTGTACATAATATATTATGCAGCTTGAGAATTCCAGGAGCAAAGAATCCTTTCCAAGTAATTTATTTTTCATACCGGGTAAATTGTGCAATGTGCACCGTACAAACAAAGTGCACTCATATATTTCCTCTACACCAAACACCAGAAATAATAAAACAAAAGTGTCAAACTCACTGACACACAACTTGCAACTCGGATCTCGGATTTACACTCTTTGTGAAAGTGGACGTATGCAGACTGTAGACTGTAGACTGTAGGTTTTCAAAGTTCAAAGCTGACAGTCGTCAAAGCACAAGAAACAAGAAGCAAGCGTATTGTATGATTGACAGAAACGCAAGGTCTGCCATGTACACTGTACACATGCAAACATTGACAAAGTTGAGTTGAGACTGGAAAGAGAAAGTAAAAGTGAAGGAAAATTCCCATTTCAAATTTAACATTTGAGATTTGAGATCATGTGCTGGATCTTTGGAGTATCAAAGTATAATACTGATGTAGGTATTATTTCTCACGGCCCACGGCCCACGCCTTCCTCAAGGAGCTTAAAAATCAAGAAAGTGGAAAAATCTGCACCTTTTTATTTCCTTCATCAGATTTTAACCATATCTGTATTCCTGTCCTGTGTAAGAAACAAAGGACAAGAAACAAGAGATTGCACAAGGAATTATTATTTGTGCTGTGTGTAAATGTCTAGAGTCTAGAATCTAGAATCTAGAATCTATAGATGGATTTAACACCTTTCTCTTTTCTATTTTAACTTGAGGCTTATTGTAATTTGCACTATTTTGAAATAATTCTTACTCGTGTTTTGTCTGCTATTTCTCCATTTCCCCTGCTAATGTAACGTATCTATTTTGGCATCATTATGTAAGCGATGACATAATATTAATTAACCTGGGATCCACAATGTCCCCAGTCTCCAGGTAGATTTTTACAGGTATCATTGATGACGCAACAACTTGAAATTCCTAAAATAGGTATTTCTACAATCAACAATCTACAATACGCAATCACTGCTTTTTATTCCTATTTGTTTTGGGTTACTCTTTCTCAGTTTGCTGGTGACTTTACACTCTACTTTGGCCTTGGTCCTTTTTGTTCCTTGTGCGTGAAACTCTAGACTCTAGACTCTAGACTCTAGACTACACGTCAGACGTCGGGTGTCACATCACAGACAAAACAGAGGACAAAACTTTTATTCAGCAAGTGGATAAAACTAATTAGAAAACTTTGGCCAAGTTTTGAAAAAAAAAATCAACTCGTTTTACAACTCAAAGAATTAGCTCGGCAGAATTTTGTATGGTACGTGTAGAATCCAGGATCTAAAAGTAGACAAATGCACCACCAACCATAAGCCACAGAGCACAGTTCACCGATCACCAATCCAGTCCCAGAGCAAAGAGATGGGAAAAATTCGTGAGTCGAAATTAGAATTATCAATACGATTTTTATTTTAATTTTCCAGTTTTAAGTTTCGATTTTCCAAAGCAGTTGCGCTTACTCCCAATTAACCAATTATCAATTTTCTCGGGTTGAATAAATCAAATCACAATCCAAATCCACATTTTTTCATATCTGTCTAGAATCTAGAATCTAGAATCTAGAATGTAGAATGTACAAAGTAGAAAGTAGAGGAGCGGTGTGGAAACATTAGAAAAGTTGTTGGTTCCTTCGGAGAGGTGGCCTGTGGACATGACGCCAATCGATCGACCGATCTACAATCTGCATCTTGAATTCCATTTCAATTATCAATATCAAGGTGCTGATGGAATTCTTTTTTTAATTGTTTTCTGATGGATCGTGCCGCGTGCCGCGTGCACTCAACACTCGTAACTGCATCCATATCCATAAAATCATCCGTCATTAATTATTTTATTAATCACTTGTTAATTTGTAATTTGAAAAACATGATATAATAATAATAATTACACGCTTGTTGTTCTTTAATCAATATCCAGGATTCAATTCAAAATTCAAAGAATTGTGTTGTGAATGAGAACAATAGACAATAGAACTGTGCATTTTCCATCTCATCTACAATTTGCAATCTGCTATCTGCAAACTGCAATCAGCAAGATGAAATGAGGAATGAGATTACTCCAACTTGCTTCTTCTTCTTTTAAAAGAGGTAACAAGTAAAAAGTTTTCATTGTGCCACGAGCCTCGAGTCTCGAGCCTCGAGCCAGGAGTAACGGGTTACGGGATCAATTATACAAGTTTGAATCCCAAAATCCATGTGAAACCACTTATCAAGTATTTATCTAGCATTTAATTTTATAGTAGATTTTGATTGTGGTTTGTGGTTTGTGATTTGTGGTTTGTGGTCCAGCTTGTCTCTCAAATTCACAATGCACAATTCAGAAGCCCCGATTAAAACAATTAAAAGTGGGATCAAGTATTTATGGGATTAAGAGAAATTTCAAGTATTAAATAAATGATTCGGCTGTAATCTTGAATCTTGAGTGTCGATTGGAGATTTTAGATTGCAGGTGTCTCATAAATTTTGTCAGTGGCAGTTACCAGTTACCAGCAGTGTTCAGCTCTCACGTTAATAATTAAATACAAGTTTGATTTTAGTACAAATAATTTTAGTGCTGAATGAAAAAGGGACGAGTGGAGTTTTTGGATTGGAATTTAGTTTCGAGTTTCGAGTTTGGAGTTTTGAATTTTGAATTTGAATGAGAAGCTGAGTGGATGTGGCTACAAACTACAAACTACAAAGAGTCTGCCAATCTGATGAACCCATGTTTTGTTTTGAGTGTGGAGTGTGCATTGTGGAGGAATGCAGTGATTTATTTGTTTGATTCGGAATTTTGAGAATACAGATAGAAACGGGCAACGGGCACCAGCACATGGACTCGAGACTCGAAGTTTATGTATCTTTTATAATCTTTTGTCTCTTGTCTTTTATCTGTACAAAACATGAGAATTGGCCATTTTTCCAGGAAACACGTTCCACTTCCCAAACATCCAAACATCGCAACTCCAAACTGTGGAGAGGATGCAAAATTAAGCTGCATGTCCTTTGTGTACTCTGCGTACCCCGTACCCTTTATAATATTATGCACTCTGTAGTCTACATTCTACATTCTGAAGGATGCTCTTACTCATTACTCATTTACTCTGATTTAATCTACTCATTTACCTGCACTGCTCTGGTTTGATTTGATTTGATTTGATTCCGTTTGGTTGGTTTGGTTTGGTTTGGTTTATAAATCCAAAAACTCACGTACACATCCAGTAAAATCAAATCAACTCAACTCAACTCAACTCACAACACACATTTACAAAATTATCAAGTTTTATTCCGCGCCTCCAACTCCAAGTTTCAAGCTTCCAGCTTCCAGCACAGCCTCAGCCTCAGACTGGGCCTACACATTTTAATTTGTCAGTCATCAGAAAAAAGAAACATTGAATTTACACATATTTACTCGGCGTGTTGGAATTTGGAATGTTTTCCGCTAAATTTTAGAGAAAATGAAAAGGAGAGAAAAAACGGTATGATTCTTTTGCCTCTAACTTTGTAATTGTAATTCCTATTTAAATTTGTACATTTCATTTGCATATTATAATATCTAATATCTAATATCTATAGATCCAGATGTTTTACGGGCATTTTAAAAAGGAACAAAACAGTGGACATGACACAAAATTTAGTTTAGTTGTTGTCTCATAATTCTGCATATTTTTCGTATGCATACGACGGATTTTTATCTACTGTTATTCCTATTCGATTCAACTGGACTGGACTAAATTGGATTAAAAATTGAAAAGAGCGTCGAGGCGCCAAATCCAAATCCAAATGTAGACGTTAATTCCTGTAAAACATGAGTCCATTCAAATCCATTCCAATGAAATCAAATCAAACCCAAATTCACATCCAAGCTGAAACAAAACAAACCAAGCAGAAATCTACTACATATCTATTCACACTCACATTCACACTTACACTATACTCACTACTCTCACTGCACACGGGAATAAATAAACAGACAGATAAAAGAAAGCCAATATGGAATGTGGAAAATGGCGGTAAGTTGAAGTTGAAGAGTTTTCTATTAACTATATATCCACAATCTAGTACCAAAATGTAAATGTGGGTTTCGAGTTTCGACTTTTGAGCAAAATCTGTTCCTGATTCCTGCTTTCTCTTTCCGCTACATCCTGTAAATTGTGGATCTACATCTATTTCTATTTCTATGTTCTGCACGTACATTGTACATTGTACAAATAATCAGGATAGAGCCATCGGTGGAGAATGAATGGAATGATTGTGCTCTATTTTTGCTCCACACTCCAATCTCAACACTGTGTGTTCAACTTGTGTTCTGTGCTGCAGCGAATTAGACTAGGATTTTGATCCAGGATTCACAACTAAGCAGCCACGACCCACAACACAAACACAAACAGGCAAGTCTTCTTCTCCGTCTCTGTGTCTTATTGAGTAAGCTAGGAAAAGAAAAACATTTCCATGAAAAACTCATTTTCGGCAATTCTATTTTACCGTTTACCTTTATTATTTATTAAGAAACCTGCAGAGTGCAATGTAAATTTATGTGGTGTGCAGTGGAGGATTTATATTAAACGCCCGTCGCCCATCGCCCATCGCCGCCTAATAGATAATGGATAATGTACACATTTGGGATATTTCTAATGTATAACGTCTAAATATTATGCAAGGGATGATAAAGTGTGTAAAGTGCAAGGGAAAAAACCCAATTTAAATGAACGGATTTCCTAAGCGTGGATTTTGCACATACGGAGTCGAGAGACAAGAGATGAACCTCAACTCGAGAATCTCCAATCTAGATTCTAGATTCTAGATTCTAGTGTAGATTTCAGATTCAAGACGTTGACTAGAACAACATTTGTGGTGTGTGGTGGAGGAGGAAGGAGTGCATGAGTGAATGCATTCTCCATTTTCCATTTTCCATTGTACATTGTACATTCTTACAATGTCCAACACCCAACACCCAACACGGAATACTTAGAAAATACTCGGAAACTGAAACGGAAACCAAAAAGACACCAACAAGTCTCAAGTCAGCTCAACTCTGAGGAAGAAAAGGAAGCGGATCTCTTTGTTCAACGTCCCTTTTCTCTCTCTTCTTTTCCCTCCATTTTATATTAGTGGCTATAGTGTATGACTATAGTCAGTGTAATAAGTAAATGGATATTTACATACCGTTTCAACCACCCGTACATCGTACATCGTACACCGTACACCTTAATACTTTTAAGTACGTAAGTCCCACAAACCACACCAAACCAAACCACAACACCACGCCACGCCACATGAATTTGTTTACCTTTTGTAGGTTTTGTAGTGAGTTGTGCACATGGTTTTCCTTCTCTCCTTTCCACTACCACACAGCTACTTTGTAACCAGAGAATCAAAAGCAAACTGTAAACTGTAGAATATGTAGATTCTAAATTCTAGAAATTGGACCACACACATTGATCACTCCTCACCCATTATTATTATTGTCAGACTACACATTACACATGTTTCTACTTTCTAGTTTCTGCATAATACGCATCAATTTCCCATGAATTCAGTAACCCAGGCCGGGGCAAGCTGTACAAAAAAAGAAGCTATTGATTTCTCTAGGAATTACGAGATTCATATTGCATGAGCTCCATATTAAATGCTCAATGACTACTGTAGAATGTAGAATGTAGAATGTAGATTTGGATTTGGGTTTTGTTTCGGATTTTAAATACGACTGACATTTTGGGGTAAGTAGTGGAAAGCCGAGTCCTGGTGGGCGGTGGTTGGTTTAGTTTGGTAGGTGGTTTGGTAAAATACAAAATACAGACAACTATTCAAGTTGCAATTGCATGGTGCATGGTGTATGGTGTATGGTGTAGGGTTCACATTTCACACGTCCAACCTGTTTTAATTTATAGGTGTTGATGAATAAAATTAAGATTTTCCACACTTCATCTTCCTCTTTCTCACACAAAAAGCGGCTGGCTCCCTACTTTATTCCTTTCCCTTTTCTCCTTTTCACATTCCACATTCCACATTCATCCGTTGCCCTCATCTGGAAAGATTTATTTGTGCCCAATGTCCACACTCCACGCTTTACACTCCTACACTCCACCTACATTAGCCTGTGCATTGTGCACTGTGCACTGTGCTGAGTGTTAGGCTTGGAAGGGAAAGCAAGAATGAATGCAACTCTAATACTTAATACTTAATACGTACTGCATATTGCATATTGTATACATTATATAATATTACATGTTTTACACGTGCTATCAAATTGTCATATTTCTACTTTTAAACCCAAAATCTAAGCCTAGAATTTGGGATCTAGAATCTAGGATTTACCCTTTGCTAATACAAATGTCAACTGTTGGATTGGATTGGATTGGATTTCCAGCCCAAGTTAAAGTCAACGAGTTTAAATGAATACAGAATGCAGAATAAAGGATAAACAGCGTACATTTGAAGCTAATGCATAATATTAGGCTGTAAGTATGACATACAATTTACACTTGACATTCTACATTCTAGATTCTAGGTTGTACTTTTTTAAATAGCAATCATCACACATGCTTTTTTCACATCCACGTGGAACGTGGAACAGCGCACAACTTGCCTAAACATTACACAGAGTACAGAGATATACTAAAACAAGACAAAGAAAAATTGCAGAGCAAACTCTCGAATCTCGAATTTCTCCCACTTTCTCTTTTTGGTTCTCTTGCTCTGTATTTTTTGTGGGTCCATGATTTGACAGGAGAGATGCAATAAATATTCCTTCGCTGTCTCTTATTCTCAGTTAGAAAACAACAACAACAACAACAACAACAACAAGAGCAGTAGCAAAAAACAAAAGCAATTTCTATCCCATTTGCACTTTTTCTGGTGCATTTCCCTTTTCCAATCCCCATTTATCTGTTCCATTTCTTGATCTTGCAGCTTCCAGCTTCCAGTTTCCAGATTCCAGATCAAAATGATCAGGAATTCCGACTTCGGGTTTTGGGGACAGCTCAACTAATTTCCACACAAATTCCCAGTACAAAAGATAACGATAAACGGCAAAGGGTTTTCTTTTCATTTTTTTTCAATAGCCAGAGGCTAGACTTTAGACGGTAGAAAAGTAAAATCAGGGGCAATTTTCTTGTTTTTTCTACTCCTTGACATTCTTTGAATTTGGAATGCAGAATCTGGAATCTAGAATGTAGAATGTAATTAGATTTGGGAATTAAATTAGATGAAATGAAAATGGTAGAAATAATGCGGAATTAAATTCAGAAAGAATTAATGAAAAGATAATAGCGCGTGGAACGGAGGAGAAGAAAGCAGGCGGAAAAGAATAGGAAGAGAGAAAGAGAAACTCTGATTCCTGATTTTTATGTCTCGTGTGTAACTGTTTCCGTCTCAAGACTCGAGTCTCGAGTCTTTAGCACTAAACAAACAAGTGAACAAATTATACCATTCCCAATTTACCTGTTCCACCCACATACCACACTTGACATTTGAAACCTGTACATTGTACAGTGCACGGGGCTTAAACTCTTTGCTTTTGATTCCACCCGTTTACATTACCATTGTTCACATGTTCAAATAGAACTCACGCTAATGGTTATTCAAAATCCAGGTTCGTGCATTTAGGTAGTTTATGTGCGTGGAATGAAACTGTTGCTAGAGCACAGGACACAGCGTGCTGATAAGTGAGGCGATAATTACATTCCTCACTCCAAACTCTACACTCTACACGGGAAATTTGCTGTACTGGGAAAAAACATGAAAAGTTTGAGCCTTGAGTCTTGAGACGACAAATTCCAGATTCCAGATTCCAGACAAAGGTAACTCTTTCACCCTCTCCTTCCCTTCCCATTAGTTGCACGTGTATGGAGTACGGACTCGGTCTCCGTGATTCTTGTACCTTGTCCAAAGTCAAAAGTAAAAGTAAAAGTGAGGCCATACCAAACCAAAGGAAGCAAAGGTAATTGAGGACACGAGAGCAGGAGAATAGGAGAAAAAGAGAAAGGCGTTGGAGAAAATTCATTTAAAACTAGTACTTTCCCAATCTCCATCACATCACCCACTATACGAAACACACAGCAGTCCGATATGCAGAGCGGCGTGTTCGTTGTATGTATTTAATTAATGAACGTCCGGGGACGAAATTGCCCAACTCTTAACGCTCAAAACTCAAAACTCAAAGCTCAAAACTCACCAAGCCAAACGTAAACGTTTTAGTTTCAGTTTCAGGTTTAGTTGGAAATTCAACAGGAGAAAACCTCTCACACTCATGCTTTTCATCTCAAAATTCCACAGTTTCCACAGTTCAGAGTTTAGAGTTTAGAGTTTGGAGCGGAGTTTAGAAAAACTTGTTATTGTTATCCCATTTTTCTGGAGTTTCTGTTTTCTGGGTCTGAATCTGAATCTGAATTTGTATTGTGTAAAATTTATTAGGAAAAACGTTAACCTGTACACTGTACAAGGACATGAGATGATGATTCTTCACCGCACTTTTATATTTTCACCGTCTGCATTTTCCATTCTCAATTCTCTCCTCCAAAATACAGACAGAGATAGACGACGGAGAGCTTGAAAAATCCAAAGGACTTGGATTTTGTACGAGTGTTTTTTATGAAATACTCGATTCTCGATACTCGATACTCGATTCTCGATGCAGAAATGGAGTGGTCCTCTACGCCCTATTATTCTTTATTTTGTTCTGTACAAATAAAAATAGTCATTCATCCTTCATCGAGTCGGCAATCGATCGTCTATCGTCTGCTGAGTATTGAGTGTCGAGTGTCGAGTGTCGAGTTGAACGTTTAGCAATGATGAGAGCGAATGCACAATGGATAATGGAACAATTGAATTTGAATGGTTTGAGTTGGAATTTGGAATTTGGAATGATGATGCAAAAAGAAGGGGAGAGTAATAAAATCCATTGATATCCATTGATAATAGATGGAAAATTGGACTGGAGATCCGAGAATATTCAATATTCAGGTATGTATGTGATACTAATAAATAATAAATAATCAAGAGGATTCCCATTGTTGAGGAACAAGGAGCAATCCAGTATTTGTTATCTAGGCTCAATGTGACGTCAAACGTCAAAAGTCAAAAGTCAAGCGTCAACCAAAAATCAGAAAGAAAAGAAAAGAGAAAACATGTTTTGTTGGGTTTTAGGAAGCGGAGCTGAGTATCGTTTTCCTCCTGTCTGTCTGTTTGTGTGCATTGACTTAGTGCTCTTTCCATCGATTATTAAATTAGCCATCTAGCGGGGAAATCGGAGCTATTTAGTTATTTAGTGGCGCCACCTAGCGGACAAATTTCATACCAGTTTTTAGCCTGCGTGAGAAGGTGGACAGAGACGATTGCGTGTTTTTATAGCCAGCTTCGCTTACAAAATCATGACTAAGCGAGGTTTTTTGACTTTCTTATTAAATAATACAAATTATGCGTAGACTTGCTCTCATGTTTCCTGTTTCGTGTTTCATGTTTCTCTGTGATAGTTTTATAATGTATAATAATGCACTGTTGGATGTAGAATGGAGATGTGCCCTATTATTATTTGTCATTTGTCATTTGCAATTTGTCATATAATAGCATGCATAAAAAGTATAAATAATGATGCATCACTCTACAGTCTACAGTACATAGTCCCGTAGTCTGTATTATTATTATTATATAATATACAATGTAAATGATATGACCATATATATATTATGACATTTTGTTATTTAATATGTAATATTGTGCAATATTATAATTGTGAAAGATGCTCGATGCTCGATGCTCGTGCTTATCATTTTTCCTTTTTTCAAGTTTTGCTCAACTTTGCTTTGTCAAATTTGGATTTTGTATTTTGTATTTCGTAGATATTTTGTGCTTGAGGCTCTTTAAAAGTTGGTTCGTTTTGGATTTTATTTTCTCTCTCGTTTTCATTGTCATTTTACTCCAAATCCAAATCCAAATCCAACTGTACAAAATACAAAGTACAGACACAAATAGTTTTTCATTTACCGAGACCGAGTAAAAAATCAAACATATTTCAAGTTTCAAGATATCACGTTCCTGTCATTTTAATAATAGACATTTCCCTCCTCCTCGTCAACTGCTCAATGCTCAATGCTCATCATTCTGATTCTTTTCCCTATAGCTATACAGTCTGTCTCTGTCTCTGTCTCTGACTCGGAATGACGTCCTTTTCCTCCTTCCTTTTCATCATTTTACCCCATAAAAAACAACCACAATTCCCCATCACATCACATCAATCAGCACAGCAGCTCAAATTCTCAAGCTTAAGCTGAACCAAAATGTCAATGGTTCGTAATAAATGCATAATACATGATATTTCACCTTGCTGCTTGCTGTAGCGTGTGCTTCATGCTCCATTCTAGTTTTTTCAATATCACATGACGAACAATAAAAACGTACTCGGGCCCGGAGACAGAGTCAGGCCTTTTCCATTTTTTCTCTAATTTATGTGCAAATGATGACAATGGCAATGACAATTGCAATGGTAAGGGAAATAGGAAATCGAGATTCCGATGAAAAGAAAGTGAGCAATAAAATTCTACAGCTCAAAACACAAAATTCACCAACCCATCCAAAAACCAAAATCTAAAATTGGAAATCAAAATGCAATTTTTAGTGGTTTTTTCTTCTTTAAACTGTAAACGGAGATTTAAAGTCTGTGACTTTATTCCAGATTCCAGATCCAATGACATTTAATATAAAATATCAAGACTCTTGATCAAGACATAAAAATACTTGAAACATATTGCTTTTGTATAATTTTTTACAACATGATATTTTTTACTCTTGATTCTTGATTCTTGATTCTTGATAATTTACAGCACAATTTATTGTTAGATGGAAATTGAATATCAAAATGTGAAAGGATTTTCCACAAAATGTTAATGTTTTTATTCATCTATACTTTTTAATGAATGATAAAAGTATCATTTTATCTTTTATCCTTTTAAATTCTCTTCCGTAATTCTTTTCCACTACATGACCGTTTTTTATGAAATTTTCCCATTTTTATGGTTAAAGTTTACAGTGAGAGGAAAAACCACATCTAATACAGAATACACCGTGTTTAGAGTTTAATCTGCTCACAATCCATTCAGGCTGGGAGTTGGGAGTTTCGAGTTGGGAATGCGCATTTGTACATTTGATGACGAGTTTTTTTATCACGTTGTCTCCGGCATCCGTCCTCCGATTTTCGTTCTTTGTATTTTGTATTTTGTGTGTTTGCCAATTAAAACAAAGGCCATACCATCGGCACAATGGAATTTCTCGGAATGAATGAACGAATGAATGAATGAAAAGATAAAAGAATACGAAATGAATCGACTCGGCTGCTGGTTGGTTGTGGTTTGTGGCGAGGTTCATTTGGTCATGGAAAAAGTTGCAGTTTGAATTCTGTCTTTAGTCTTTAATCGTTTTATTACACAGTTTTGGTTAAATTGTAAACAATGGTCGTTGGTCTGTCAAAGAATTGCAACTGTGACTGTTCCAGTGATATTTGATGGTTGATGGTTTGGTTTTGTAATAAAAGTAATGAAAGTTGTTTAATTCGGAATTCGGAATGCGGAGACGAGGAATTTGCACCATTTCCCTACAACATATTCAAATCTATATGGGAAATAAAAGTAGGAAAAAGCACAAGAATCAACAATCAAGAATCTAGAATCTAGAATCTAGAATCAACCATAATTTTTTTGTCTCTTTCTAGTTTTTACATACACATGTTTAATGTTTAATGTGTTTCCATTTAGCATTTATAGTTTGTAATTTGTACAGTTAGTAATGGAAATGGAATATAAAGATGGTGGAGACGGGGACGAAAAATCCAGTTGCAAGTCCATGTCATTGCCATTAACTTTGCTCAAGGAAAAACATTACAATTTACAATATTAAATCCTCAACTTTGAATGGTAAAAATGTTAAATGCTCCACATTTCAGGGAAAATGTTCCAGTTTGGAGTGGAATTCAACATCTTTATTGTTCAATGTACATGTGCAGTGGACATGGAAGATGGGAGATGGAGAATCCAGTTTTTACTGTTTACTGCTTACTCTTTAGCCTAATGTGAAATAATGGAGAAGGATGGAAAATGGGTGACACTTGGAACTGCGAAACACGAGGAACAAGGACATTCGATACTCGACACTCTGCAAATCACCGATTTGCATCCCATGTTATACACACTGCACATTCTAAATTCTAAATGTGTTTTTTGTACATAATATTTTGTACAGAGTTGGCGGGCAATGGCAGGGATTTTTCTCTACATTTGACATTGAACTGGATCACGAGTCTTGAGTCTTGAGTCTTGAGCTTCGAGCTTCGAGTCTCGAGTGTTTGCTCTCTGCTTCTTTCAATGTAGAAAGTAGAACGAAGGGAGTAGAAAGATTAGATACACAATGTACAATGTACATTGTACATGGATAAAAATGTCGGAGAAAAACTACTGCCGTCTTCTTCCTACGACTCTCGCTTTTTACTACAGTTTGGTTTGGTTTGGTGCGGACTTTAACTTGAAACTTGAAGAATTGTTCCGTAGGTAAAGAATGGTCAAAGGGCAGACAGAAAATGGAGAAAGGGTCTCAAAGTTTTGTCCGCCAATAAATTCTTGAACAGGACAACTTTCCACTTGTACTACCAACTACTGCTGTACTTGTTCCTACTCTTTCTTCATTGTTCTTGCTCTTGCTATATATTGCTATTGTTTAGGTTCTCGTGCCTGTTCTTATTCTTTTACTCTTGCTCTTGCTCGTGCTCTTGATCGCGTTCTACTGTATGAAATGAATGACGTAAATCAAAGTGTTCACTCTACGAGCCAAAACTTGAAAACGGGAAAACTGGAAAACTGGAAACCCCCGTTTCTTCAGTCTCATTCCATTCCATTCAATTCTAGATTCTAGATTCTAGATTCAGCAAGAAGACAGGCGGACAAGAAGACAGCACAAGAGAAGAGAAAAGGGGAAAGAACATATATTCACAATTTACAATTTACAATCCATGTTCCATGCACATCTCAGAGTCTGAACATTGAACATGAACACGTGAACCTCTTTCACTTGACACTGTTTTTTTCACAGAGACAAAGAAAAACTTGCCTCTATTTACAACGTACAAAATGTGCTGATTTGGACCGGGAAATTCAACTTGCATGCAATCCCATCCGCATAAAAACTCGAGACTCGAGACTCGAGACTCGAGACTCGAGATTCGAAATACAATAGAACATAGAAAAGTCATCGCAAATGGTAAATGGTGAAGGAAATAAAATTATTATAACAATGTGATAATATGCACATCCATCTGCAGTCTAAATCTAAAGTCTCCAGAGAGATGCATGACTGCACAATCCTACTTATTTTCTTAGCATAGATAGTATTTTTATTGCGTGTATTTTGCATCCTGCATTCTGGATTGTGGATTTTGAACAAAAACATGAAGACTTTCACTAGATTCTAGATTCTAGATTCTAGATTCTGCATTTTTACTCTCTAGATTCAAGCTTAAAGCTTGAAGCTCAACTCTCGTGACAATTGTCATAAGTATTTTCTAAGGCGATTATTATTCATGTGTACAGTGTAGAGTGTAGAATGTACAAAGTACACAATACTCCAAGGATCCAGAATCCAGAAGAAGCAGAAAAATAAGGAGACAACGGCAGATAACATTTACATTTCCATTTGAGCCGGCTCTAAATTTAGTAGCAGTAGGAATAATAATGGTCATAATCCTGTTTTTATTACACAGCTGATATTTTATCCGCAGCCACTTGAAACTTTTGCTTTTATCCACAATTCACAATTCGGAATGGACAAAGGCACATGGAACATGGAACATGGAACATGGAACATTGTCGAGCGTCGAGCGTTAACCAGAATAAGTCACGAAGACACAAGATATAAGATATTACATGTACAATGTACATATTGTGCACCGTACAACATTAACAGCCCATCATTACACTCTCAAGTTATGCTGTTTCTTCTTTTGGGTTTGTTCTTTTCTCTGTCTTATGAATTTTGAATATGCTGAATATTCTGGAAATTCTGGAAATTCTGGAAATTCTGGAAATTCTGGATTTGTAGTTAGTAGTTAGATATAAATTATTCTGTCCTTTTGTCAAATTACAACCTTCACCTTGAACAGTATAACGTATAACGTTAAAAGTGCATACATAATTTACAATATACATACCTTTTATTACTGTTGGTTGTTCGTATTTTCCTCTATTATTTTCTCTCTTACTTTTTCCGCTTTCCCTCTGATTTTTTTTCAGCTCAGAACTTACAACTCGGAACTGTCGCGAGTATTGATCCAGTATAAAATATTAAGTGAGACAAAAATAGCCACGGCAATGACAATGAGAATAACGACCGAGGATGAGCATTGAGCATAGACTGAGTATTTTGCCTACCACGTGGCTAGTGTCTAGTGTCCAGTGCCCAGTCTCATTTTCCCCAATCCCCCAAAAATTTAATATTACACACAACAAAGTCACCAAGTTCTGATCTGGTTCTCAAAATTCTACGTAAAAATCAAAAGTCATAATTCAAAAGTTGCACCAGAGTTTTCGTTTCATTCGGTATTCGATTTAAGAAGGAAACCCAAAGGAATGGAAAACGGAAAATGAATGCGTTGTTTATTGTTTATCTTTCCTTTGAACTGTTTTGACTATGCGGGGAAATTAACATGAAAATTTAATTTACATCTTTCTACACATGATATTTTATACCGAGAAAGTCCATGTGTAATGCAGAATGCAGAATGCAAAATACAGATATTATCAGAGTAAACATTAAACTATAAAGGATTAGCAGTCGTCAGTAGCCTGTTAATTCCTAATTGTAAATCATCATCGCACATCTCACATCACAATCACACAGAATACCAGAGAACAGAGAACGGAGAACAGAGTGCAGATCAGGGCCAAATCCAAATCCAAAACGTAAAAAAACATTTGGTTAAAAACTAAAAGCAAAACCAAAACGCGCCAGATTATTATTTACAGTTTACAGATGATAGACTCTAGACTCTAGAGTCTCGAGTCTAGAGTCTCGAGTCTCGAGTTTAGAGTTTAGAGTCAAGGCAAAATACAGGATTGAGAATGGAGAATTGAGACAGAGACAGAAACAACAGTGAGAACTACATTACAAGATATATTGTACATGGGATTGGAGAAGGACAAAGATAATAGAATAATACAGCCAAAATACGACGACGAATAGCTACAAAATAGTTTGAGTCATTGCCAACAGCCAACAGCAGAGAACAGAGAGCAGAGAGGGGAATGGAAGAAGAGAGGAGAAAAAGTAATTAATATTATTAAAGAACTCGTTGTGTTTATTCTAATGAGCGGGGAGGATGGAAGATTATTGAATCGTAATAATGAACGAGTCTGTTTCTTTGGTTTGGTCTGATCTGGCCCACTTCCTAATTCCTAATTCCTAATATTTTCCATTTTCCATTCTTCCAGTCTCCATTATATTTTTACTACTACTCCTCTACTTTACTCTATTTACTTGATGACATTACATAGTAAAATGGAAAATGGAAAATGAAATAATACGTGCCAAAAACAAAAGCATTATTACTACTACTACTATTATTATTATTATTATTATTATTATTATTATTATTATTATTATTACGAGCAACCACTATTATAAATTATAAAACTCTGCTTTTTCAAGATACCTCAGATTTTGATGAGTCGTACACCAATTGAAAGTCGAAAATCGAAAGCCGAAAGAGGAGGCCAAAGTAAGTCGAAAAAATGTAGGTTTGTACATTTCAGAGCGTCCGAAACCCAAAACTCCAAAGCCAGGGTCTTTTCTATGTCAGTTGAGAAAATTACCAAATACCAAACCAAATTTGAAAATAATTTGAAACAGGTGGTAAAATTCAAATTCAGATTTGGCGGTGTTTTTAAAAAGTCCTGTTTGAAAAATTGGAAATTGGAAAAAAATTGGAAATACGTAAAATGAATAATTTTGAAATGTGTTTTCGGCTGTAGAGCAACCGCGGTGCGCACTTGTTATTATTATATTATTATGCGAATATCATAATAACGTAATTTCACGATACATCATATATGATATATATATGATATACCATACCATTTGGATCTACACTATAAATATAAATAATATTCCACACACTTTTGATTGTTAATCGGTCCTCTCATCTCCATTCATTTTACATTTTACGTTTTAGATTTTACGCTTAAATCCTACTCTTGCTTTGTTATTGCCTTCATTATTGTAATGGTTGTTGACTGTACTCTGTACTCTGTACTGTATACTCATATCATATCATATGATGTACCATGTAAAATGCGTGGTTTGTTGTTGTCATTTCTTCTTTCTACTTGGACGATAATAATAATAATTGAGACTTCTTTGTACAAATTATGCGAGCTAAAGACTAACTACGGAATACGCGAAACATGCAACCTATAACGTCTAACATCTAACATCTAAGGACGAGTTTTGTTGTGGGTTTCTGCTCTATCTCTCTCCGTTTGTTTTTACAGTTGAATAGTGAATGAAATGCGAATGTGATAAATAAGTCAAAGGGAAGTGGAACCAGGAGGAGGAGAAGAAGAAATCCATCTATATAATCTCCCAACTAGAAACGAGAGCAGAGAAACGAGAGAGTAGAAATCATGTGCATTCTACACTCTACACACCTTTCTCAACCACAAACCTCAACCAACATCAGCATCCGAATCAGAATCAGCTCCAGAGAAAGAAGCAGAGGCGCAACAATTGGTTGTTCAAACAAGACGAGAAGAGATTCTAGATGCGAGGCGATGAGAGATTCTATATTACTTTTACATTTACAGTTACACAATTCAAGCAGACTTGACTAACTAAATACATTTCATCTTGGATGCAGAATCAAGACACAGACAATGCCAAAGACAAAGACAACTTACAGAGTATGTACTTTAGTACAAATTACAAACGACGACTGACGACTGACAACTGACACCACACCACACAGCACGTCACATGTCAAAAGATGTGACGTTTTTATACAAGTTGTAGTTTGTGGATTGGATTGGGAAAATTAGACCTTAGAGATTAGACAGATCAAAGAGTTTCTTCCTTTCGCACACCGTCTACCTTCTACCACATAGAGCTCGTGGGAGTTTTTTCTTTGTCACTTGTGATTTGTGGTATACGAGGCACGAGAATTTTGACACTAGAATCTAAAATCTAAAATCTAAAATCTAAAATCTAAAATCTAAAACCTATAGGCTAGATAATTAGCAATTGAGAATTGAGAATTGAGCCTCATTAAAATCTACCTCCGCACTCTGCACTCTGCCCTCACAATTTTCCAGCAATCACTTGATACTTGTTTCTTGTTTCTGATTGGATTCGCTTAATCATCATGAATCATGAATCATGACGTAAGTATAGAAGGAGAAAATACAAAAGAAAATACAAGAATTTGGAAAATATAAAACAGATGTTTCTCAAGTAAAATCATTATAAAAGATAAAATCACCGACTGTCCCATGTTTTAAAATGTGCTAAGCTAACCTAATTTTGTACAAAAGATCAAGATGTTTGTTATGCAAACAAAACAATATCTACAATCCCATCAGCAATACACGATTTACAGTGCAGATTACAAATTAGGGACTAGAAAATAGAAACTGTTGAAATATGAAATATGCTAAAAATCCGTAAAGAAGGAAAACAAATGCACTGACAATGGAAGGTTTTCAAGTGCGGGAGCGGGTTTGAAACCGCATGTATCCTACCCGACTCAGTTTTTTACGCTGATTACGAATATGTAGGTCGTTGCCGTGCATGGGCCTTCGTTTCGGCCCTACGAGCCCTTAAAGGTCATTTTTAGTGATATTTTTCAACCTTTGGGGCATTGTGGGACGAAAACAGTACACTTTTAAGAAAAACCAACCACACCATGTTTTTCAGCACATTTTTCTGAGTATGTTTAGTTTTTACAAATTTCAAAAAAACGAATTTTGATTTTTTTGAACTTTTTGAGCACAAAAGTTGGGCATGTCCTGGGTCGTCAAAATTTCAAAAAAATCAAAATTCGTTCCCGCACTTGAAAACCTTCCATTGTCAGTTTTAATTTGGATTCAATTGTCTGCTTAAAAAATCTATATTTTTGTTCAATTTTGTGTGCTGTAAATTTCCAGCATTAGTTCCGATTGCGGTGAGCGATTCTGAATGGCAAATCCGAGACGAATATTCAGATTTTTATTTGCGTCTAACCAATTTAAAAGAAAGAAAATTATTCGACCTTGAAACGGCCGTTGATCAGCTGGTAAAATGGAAAATCAAAAACATTTAAAATTTTCAGATTTTGACTTTGATTTTATGTTAAAAATTTAAAAGGGAACATTTGTAATTTTATCAGATTGAAAAGCTGCAGCAGGAATTTGAGCTGGAAGAAAAATTTCAACATTTGAGAGCCACTTTAAAATGTGTAGTTGATGAATTGTGCGAGATTTTGTTCGATTGGAAATTGAGTTGCATTTCCCCGCGTTCCGAGCGAGCGAGTCAGTTTTACTTTGATTTTATCCAAACCGCCCTGACAGAAATCCTTGATGTCATTTCCACACTGACCAAGTTTATCCAGTCTGCGGGATTTTCAACGTTTTATGCCCATTTGATGCCATCGTTTGCCTTGCCTGAGGTTTTACAATTTTTTTACAGCTTTTTCCTTTTTGTTCTTAAACAGGGAATTTTGAAGGGTTTGGAATTTAAAAGAGGATTTTGTTTTGTTTTTACTTGTTTTTTTAGCTATTCGATCACATTGAAAAACTACTGAGAAATTCTCTACGGATAAAAACTCAGCCTTCAAAAATCATGAGCAAAGACCAAAAACAATTCTGTGCGAGCATTTACACGTTGTCCAGAAGTGGAAATAACGTCAAAGTCAAAAGTATTTCCATTTCAATCATAACCGAGGAGCAAAAACGGACTTTGGTGAGCCAACAGCAAAACTTTCCATCCAACCTCAAAATTAATAACAATGACGTTGTTTTTGAGCAAAAGCAGCCAAAAAAGAAGAGTGGGAAAAAGGCTACAAAGTGCGGACAGAGCTCAACGCCTGTGGATTTTAATCCAGTGGTCAATTTCAAGTGAGATGATAATTTTTCCCTTAATTTTCATTATAAAAAATAATTCTTTGAATTACAAAACACATTAAAATTTCAAATTACGTTTTGTTTCTAGAAATGGGAAGATTTCCTTGAAACGACGCAAAGGCGGTAAAAAAGTGATGGAGGGAAAATACTACGCACTTTTCCACACGGAAATTCAAATGCCAAAGGGAAATTTTGAAAAGGTTACAAAATAATTTTAGAATCAAGAAAATTAGATTTTTTTGCTGCCATCTTGTGTTTAGGGTTATCCGGGGGAACTGTGGTCTGTTTTTTGGCATCTCAACCTTCTTCGTCAAATAAAACACATTAAAACTGACTTTTCGTGAGAGGTTTTGATGTCAATCGATAGGATTTTACTCGGAGAACATGGTTGCAATATCTCAAGTTCGTAGCTTTAACCAGTTAATCACAATTAACTAAACCACAGTTGCCCCAGACTAGACCACAGATGCCC
>JAQGBH010001633.1:0-30603 GCA_034698265.1 Sminthurinus aureus | reverse complement strand
CAAATTCATCAATGACAAAATCAATAAGAATTTCTCAGACTTTCGAGAGGTATTGAAATGAGGAGAGTTCACTTTTCCCATTGTGACATGCAAGAAAATTTTGGTTGTGTGAGTTCAGCATTTTTCCTCAATTTTGAATTCTGAATCATAAAAATAAATCATGTGAAATGTGAATGGAAAATGCAGTTGCCGAAAACAAAAAGATCAAAGTGAATTATAATAATTGATATTGATAATAATGATAATTACGCGATGATGTGGTTTTTCGTATCAGATTCGGAAGAAGAATTAAAATGAAGTTGGTTTCAGTTGAGGATGTTGTGAGGAAGAAGATTGAGGAGGTGTGGACACAAGTTGTTTCCAGAAACTCTGAGCATATAATAAATTTCCCCAGATTAACATTTTGCAGTTTGAGAAAAGGCGGTAAATTCCGTGGGAGGAGGAGAGAAGAATGAAAAGGGAGGAGGAGGAGAGCCCAAGGAGAAAGCCCAAAAAGAAAAAGAAAAGAAAAAGGGCAAACTCGGTTTTTATGATAATAATATTAAAATAATAAAATAAATAAGGGATAAATAATAAATAGTCTAGTTGTGTTTTAGGTAGTTTAAAATAACGAATATAGAATAATAAAAAATGAATCCCTCGGGGGAGAAGAAAGAAGACGGAGCCGGACGTCGTCCGTCCACGTCCACCTCCACCAAAACGGACAGAGCAGACCGAGTTTCCATCATCACGCTCCCCGACAGATTTGCACAGGTCACCAAATCACACGAAATTTTATTTAATGAAATGAAATTTGAATTTATGGATGTTCAAAATGACCACAGTGCTAAAAATTTAAAGTGTTGAAATTGGAGTTAAGCATCTTTGATAATTTATCAATTTCTTTCCTAGGTCACCAAATCTCATCGCATCATCGGAAACGAAACCCCGACAGACGTGGTCAACCCCTCGCTCATCAGACGACGATCCCTCAAACCCAAAACAAAGAAGGATTCCACAGCTGAAGATTCTGCTTCTCTGGCAAATCCAAATCCATCTGCCGGAACAAAGAGAAGACGAGAAAGTACAAAGAGTAAATCCTCAACTAAAGAACAACCTCCACAAAAAACTCCAAAGACAAAACCAAAAACGGCTGAAAACGTTGGAAGCGTGAAAAAGGGCAACAAGGAAAATGGGAAAAAGAAGCAGGCGGCGGAAGTTCCAAAACCTAATGAAAATCCTCCAACTTCCACAATTCCAATTCCAACTGACCAGAATTCCCAGTCCGATGCTGCGCCAGTGCTAAAATACAAAAGACCAACTTTACTCAAGGCCATTTTGAAAGCTCCTCCTGAAATTGTCACGGAATCAAAGGAATCAAAAGAACCAAAAGAATCACAGGAAACGGGAGAAACAAAACCGCCAGCGGTTCCTCTACCAACTTTAAATACACCGCTCAAATCCACGCCTGCTAAAAAACCAACTTCGGCTGCAACAGCTGCAAAAGCAACCGGCTCCAAATCCGCAGTTGTTCCAAAAACCGACAAATCCACATCCGCAACTGGAGCTGGCCAATTGCCCAAGAAGTCAAGTCTGAAGGAGGTCAAAGGTCAAGGTCAGAAAATAGAGCGAAGCACAAGCACTAGCAGCCAAGTGGGAGAAAGTGAAAATAAGGAAGCAGAAGACGCGGATGGCCATGGGGCGGGAGGAAGAGGGAGAAAAGGGTCGGCGGATGCGGGCGAGAAACCAAAGCACCGGTACACAGCGGCAAACAAAGAACAAGCTGAACTGGAGGTCAAGGTTTCGGGTTATGTCAACCTCCCGGACTTTGCGGACGCGGTACAACTTTTAAATAATAATAAAAATAATAATTAATAAAAACTTGATGTGTTCAGCGTTGAATGGACTTTTACTTTTGACTTTCTACTTTTCAGCTCGTTGATATCGACCCGTACGAAATTCACACCTGGGTCAAAGACATGACCACAAGACTTGTGAGAACATTTTTATTATCATTGCTATTTTTTATTTCCTTTCCCTGAATAAAAACATGTTCAATGACTTTATATATTTTGTTTGTTGGTTCGTTAGTATTTGTACGCGGTGTTTCTGTTGATTGTGGCGTGTTTGCTGAATGCGGCGATGATATTTATTTTTCACTTAATCCCGCAAATTTTTGCACACGACATTCTGTATCGGATTTTCCTCATCAACACTTTGAATTACGGTTCGGCGGTCGCTGTCATGTGCTGTATTTTGATTTTGGGCGTTTGGGTCTGTTTTTGTCTCACCATTCCAAATCCAAAGACCGCCTGCGTCCGCAAAGGGGTAATTTTTTATTTTTTATACCTTTTTATTTTTATTCTTAATTGTTTCTCGTTTAGTGATTTGATTTGTAAAATTTGAAATGCTTGTTTTTAGAGATGGTTCTTCTGCGTTCTGATTGAATTGTACATTCTTTGGTGTCTCATTTCCCAGTTTTACGAGTGCCAGCATGTTAAAAGTTCCATCGAGGATGCCATGATCAAAGGTCAACTAATAAATAAAATAGAGTAGAAAAACAGCAGATTATTATTTGAACTTTTTGAACTATGAATTTTGAGTATTGGAATGGATTTGTGTCTGTAGATTTGACGATGGCGGGTGCGAAGAAGGTGCGGAGTCCGACTCGACTGGAAGTTCTAAGTCAGCGCTACTTCGACTGTTGTGGCATTCACTCGTACGAGGACTGGCGATCCTACGGTCATCTCAACCGGACGACCCGACCTGACCTGGCTGGCGGATACCCGGTGAGTTGCTGCAACAGGGAATACCCGGAATGCGCCACTCCCGTCACAATTTATCAGCGGAGCGACACGGAACATGACAAAATCCAGTTGTGGACGGAATCCTGTCTGGAGCGAGAGTACTACATGGTCGTCTCCGTCCTCGCCTTTGTTTTCATCCTCCAGTTCATCGGATTCCTCTCATCCGTAACCTCAAATTACCAATCTATCTTCAATTTATTTCCTATTTTCTGTCTCAATAACTCAATGAATTTACTTTTTGTTATAGATTTTGGTTGCTGTGCTTTTGCATTCAGTGATAAATCACACGATCATCCACAGCGTCGGACAAGACGAGGTTCTCCATCCCTTCAGCTGATCCTCCTTTTCTCTCGACCACTCCCGATTTAACCTCAAGGTTTTTCTATTCCCTCTTTTTCCTTAGCTTATTTTTATTTTTTATTATTCCCAGTTTTTTCTCTTTTTGATTCTTGTTACAAGGCGCCGTTACTTTTTTCTACACCTTTTTACTTTTTAAAGCTAGAACACTGTTCAGAAACAGTCCATTTTTTTCTCCATTTATATTTAATATTTAATTCTTAGTTGTAGATCATTACATTAAGTTGACTTGATTGTAATTTAACCGCACATTGCGCATCTTTTTAATTGAGATTAACGCAGGTTTGACAAATATGTTTAATAAATTATTCCTCGGATGTCAAATCAGCTATCCGAAATCCGAAAACTGTGAAATGTGAAATATCCGATGTGCGAAGGTTATTTTTGTGGTTCCTATGGAAACCAACTGATTTTATCTGTGTATAAGACCAAATTTCATAATATTCATTTACTTTCGCTCACTTCCACATTTGAATTTTGAATTTGCAGCTTTCTATAAATTATAAATTTTTCAAAAATGTTTTTGTAATTTGGAATTCGGAAAGAGTTTTTAAAATTTTTCAAATGACATGTTGCAAGGTGAATTTGGTCACTCCACTCGTCTTGTGTCATGACGTGAATAAAATGTGGTTGATAAAGTATGAAAAATGTCCAGAATAATGGTTATTAAAAGTGAGAAGAGGGACTCGGCGGATTGCGGATGCCCAGTTTATTGATTTATTATACCATGCAGAAATTCCGTAGAAAAGTGTAGAAGAGTTCAAATAGTAATAATAACTAGAAATTTTGAGACTGATCAATTTGAAAATGAAAAGGTTCCGGCGGCGAAGAATGTGCTTGCTCTCATTTTCCTCGTGGATGAATTCAATTCTTTGACTCAAGTTTTGATGGGATTTGTCATTTGGTGAAAGGAGTGGAGCGTTTTGATGTGAGGAGGGTTGGCTAAATCAATGGGATCTCTTTGCTGCAAAAAAAAAGACAAACAGAGAAAAGGACAGAAATCTGAGCCGGTTGGAATATTTCCCATTCTCAATCTTTCCGACCAAGTGCGTTCAATCTCTTTTAAAATTAATCCAACTGGAATCAGAATTATTAATTATTATTTTATTATTGTTGTTCCTTATTTGATTTAACTTTTGTTGGTTTTGTTTCAGGTCCGTGAGAAGATTTGGCGGTGTCTGGACATTCGAACTCGAAAAATGGTTCGTTTCACCTGTTCAAAGTTCAAGAATGAGATTGATCTCGGGACGGGACTGCGAGTTGGGATCGACGACACGAACCTGGCCAACATGAAATTTGTCAAGAGTGTCGAGGTGAAGGAGGCGGTCATTCACAGGATCAAACACAAACCACGCGTCAAAGCCATCTTCAGAACTATTCTCAATGTAATCCAAATTCAATATTCAAAAACACAAAAGTATTATAAAACTTTTATTATTTTGCATTTTCTTTTTTCTTGCTCATGAAAATGAAAATGAAAACCAGTTGGGAATTTTAGGTTGAATATTTAAAGACGGCGTGTCCAGTGACTCCGATGGTTTTCGACGGGCTGGTGCTCCCTCTGTCCTCCAACCTCGTCTCACTCTCCTTTTGTGGCAACTCGCTCATGTACAAGTCGGTAGTGCCGCCGCAGGAAGCAATCGCCCTGGGGAACAAACGCTTTGAATTTCCCTCGCTCCTCGCCTTCCAGTTGGACTACGGACACTTCGATTCGTTTCTTGCTAAAGGTCACTTTCACAATCTCAAGGTGTTCAACTTCAACATGGGGACCATCCTCAAGACCTTCCACTGCCCCAGTCTCGCCTGTTTCGTCATCCACCCCAGCAAATCCGTCTTGTCCGCCATCTCAAAAGACCCCGACCTCGCTCCACCCGAAGAAACGGAGTGGGAAAACAGCGCGCTCAAGTCCTTCATCCACGTCCATCGAAACACGCTCAAACTGCTGGACCTCTTTCTGTACGCGCGGGAAATTGAAGTGGACAAATACGATTCGTACGGAGTGCTACTCCATCTCACGGACTTTGTCATCGTCAACCCCTTCATCACGGTCGCCCGGGAGTTCACTCAGAGGTGCTACTGGAAGGACATGGTCCTCAACAGCACGCGACTTCATCGACTCATCCTCCAAATTGAATTTTGGCACAACTTTGAAATATTCTTCAAGATTCTGCCCATGATCCTCGCGAAGAACGCGGCCACTTTGAGCGTCCTCCGACTCGAGTCTTTTGCCCTCGAGGACGAAGTTTATGCGGATCCAGTGGAATTCAGAAGAAATTCCCTCGGATTTTCCCTCAGTTTCAAACTATTTTCGCACTGTATGAAACTGCTCATTTTGGAAATGTATCAGTTGAACTCGAAAAAGATTTTTGTGGCTCAGGATTTGGTTCATCTTCCGCAAACTCTGGAGCAACTTGAACTCAAAAGGATTTACATTCCGAGTGAAGAACTTCTCCTCATTCACCTCCCGAATCTCAAGAGCATTCGCCTCTACGAGGTTTTTCTCAACAAACCAAAAACCAAACCAAAAAATAATACACTTTTAAAGCATAATAAAACATAATAAAAATTATTAATTATTATTATTATTGTTTTCAGGTTGGCAGCGTTGGTTTTTTCGGCGTGACTCACAAAGTGATGAGGATGTTGTGGGATTGCAAGAGTCTGGAGCGAATGGACGTCTCCATGTGCAATTTTACGACGAGTCGATCAAGACTGCAAAACTTTCTGAGACACACACAGAAATCAGATCCCAATTTCGATCCTCAAACTCACGAACCCATCACAATTTACAGAACAAATGTCCCCTTTTGATTTCATATTTCCCAAAAATATCAATAATAATAATTATCAATTATTCGTTTTCTTTTATCTTTGACGATTTTTTTGTTATTAAAATATAAATTAATGAACAATTGCAATTGAAGCAGAAAAAAATGAGCCGGGAAACTTTTCATTTTGTTTTTTCTTTTATTTGTGTGAAATTTGAAATTATTATTTATTATTAATTTGTCATTTGTCACGGAATGTTGTTGAACGTTCAACAGAATTTAAAATGGAAACGAGATCGAGTTTCGAGATCGAGTCAGTCGAAGAAAGGGTTCGCCTGTGCAATTTCCAAATTTGGTGGTAAAAAGGACAGAATCATGTTGGTGAAAATGGAGACGCCGATGGAAGTGAGGAGGAAAATGGTGGTCAAGATGATTAAAAATCCGGCGACTGCCCTCGCGAACAGAATTTCGTTGTCCAAACATCCGTTTTCATGGAGGACAATTTGATCCTTGTCCTGGATTTTTAGCGTGTGGAAAAGGGGCTCAGCACAGACGGGATAAACGTCCGCATTGCAGCACGAGAACGGATATCCCGTTTTGTTGATCATGACCAACTTGTGCCAGTCTTTGTAGTCCCGCAGTCCGCAACAACCAAAATAAGTTTGCGTGAACTTTCGGATGGTGGTGCTGGTTAGATTTATTCGGTTTGGTGTCAAATCCCGCTCCATCGCCTTTCGAATGTCCGTTGAAATGGTCCAGGAGAGTTTAATGTGCGAGGCCACACACCAAAAAATGTAGCCGTTGAGAATTATGATGCCAATCCAGCGCTGAAATCATTCCACAATTATTGTTATTATTTATTATTTTCAAAACAATAGAAAAAACTTAAAAAAAGAGAAAAGGATTTGTGTAGACGTACAAAATTGCCGCATTTCCATTTGGACGCATCGGCGTAGATGAGTATGTACAGTGCGTAGACGGAGGTGATGATGATGGCGACGATCACCCCGGCGATGCTTTTGACGTAGGGCGGTCTGAAGAAAATTTTGAAGAGCGCCTCGGTCGAGTACAAAGAGGGGACGAGATGGAATGTGAAAATGGTGGTTGCGTTCAAGATGGAGGCAAGCAGGACCATGGACATCCAGTAGATGAAAATCAACTTGAGCTTCTTCTCCGCCCACGTTTTCGGATGAACCGGATCGCCAATGATTTCAGCCCGTCGAACTTGGAGCCCATATTTTGTGACACGACCTTCGTCGTCAGTTCGTTCGAGGTCAACAATGTTTCGGCCGCTGAGGTGCGGAGTTGGGAGGAGGCCCATCATGATGCTCATTTTTTCCCGCTCTTTCTCTCCGTCACTCTCACTCGCCTCCACTTTTAGCGTCATCCCTTCGTCTTGACTCCGAGGAGTTCGCAGAACCAGGAAATCTCCTTCTTTTGCAGATCCATGTTTCGCTTTGGCTGTCGTCCGAATCAGGTGCGGTTTCGCCATTTTGTTCCCCTCTTCCAAATCCCCGTCTGCGGATCCTATTCAATTCAATTCACAATTCAGAATCCATTTGGTTTTGGGTCATAGTCAAATTGTCTTGTCCTGGATCATGAACCAACCGAATCTCGATTCTCTGTTCCTGTTCTTGGAGAAAGAGGACGCCACTCATTCTCTGAAATCGTCATCATCATTAATTGTTATTATTATTTTACTTGGGGGTTTTTGATGAAACAAATTGCGAATAGTACAAATAAAAACTTAGGATTGAATTGAGTGGAAAATGGAATGCTGATTTACTTAATTTCGGCTGGAATCTCCAGAACAAGTTGCATATTCCGTTGCATCCCAATTTTACTCCACGATGGAAAGCAGCTTTCAGAAATGAGGTGGATCGAAAGGAAGGTAGAGGAGAGGGGAAGGGAAGGGAGGGGACGGAGGATTTGTGATTCAGTACACAGTACACAGTACACAGGGTCTTTTTTATTTTCCTGTTTCCTGTTATCGTTTATAAATTACGTCAAACAACAAAATAACAGAAACGCACAAAATTAAAAACTTCTTTTTCCATCAAAAATTAAAATGGCATTTTTTTGTCAAGAGCAACAAAAAATATTAAATTTCATTTTAAAAAACACATGACACAAAAGAAAAGAAACATATAATTTTCTGCAACATAGTTTTGGATAAACATTGGAGAACAGAACGGAAAATGAAATGCCGGAGTTGGAACTGAAATGGTGATGAGATGAGTGACGAAAAACTCCTGCAGAATTGATTGGAGTGAAATCTGAAATAGAAAATCCTGAGGATGGCTTCAGAGCCGTATTTGCTTGATAAATTTATGGGCTGTTACAAAGCGCCGCGAGTTCCGAAACTAGACCCCAGTCCCCAGTGCACACTGGACAAATACACAAAGTTTTTTCGTGAGCGTTGGGCCGTTCTTCGGGCAAATCCATGTAAAAAACTAGAGTTTAAGGCTCTTGATGACGCCTGCTGCAACCTGGATTGTTCCGTCAAAAATGTCGAAAAAACGTGTGACAATCCCGGGGCGTGGGCCTGCAGTCAAAGTCTCTATCAAAAGGACTTCAAATTCCCGAGAAGCCACAACAACGTCGTAAGTCCTAACAATTTCACACAATGTACGACTTGATCATCAATTTACCAACTACAGAGTACAGAGTCATCATGTCAATATGAAATAAAACATCAAAATGGATAAATTTTAGGACGATTGTTGTCCATCGGATTGTTGTTGTGCGGATTCCCTTCCAAATTATTGCAGAGACAGCAGAAACGTCGCCTACGCCCCGCGGCGTAAGTTTTAAATCCATTTGGCATTGCTGTAATTTTATTATTTTATTACTGATTACTCATTATTCATTATCATTATCATTATTCATTATCATTATTATTCCAGAGTAAAAGATGACTGATTTGTAATTTCAGGTGAGTGGGAGGCTCCGTCTCCACCTCTCGACCAGTGCACCACCTACAATTATTATTACAAACCTCACCAAGTTCAGCCCAGAAAAAACCCGAAACCACCCGAACAATATGAGCCCTGCTGTTCTCCGATGGAAGGTAATCCACTCCATTCACTCAATAATAAATAATAATTAGAGTACAGGCAAAACACTCCCATTTGAATCCGAGGTCACAAGGTCAAATGTCAAAGGTCAGTTTTTGATCCTAGGGCAAAGAGTGTACGTACCCGCCTCCTTGTTCTCTGGTTGTCACCCCGCTTGGCAGTACTATTCATGTCCTCGGTACTACTGAAAATCAAGGACGGCTACCGAACCTCTGACCCCTGACACGTGACCTTTGACCTCTGACCTCTGACCAATCGACCTCAAGCCTGAACCATTTTTAAAATTCCTTGTTCTACCGTATTTTTCTTTGTTGATGTATTTGTTTTCTTTTTTCAGAATAAAGTTTCAAAATTATTATTGCCCAAATTGTGTCACTTTTGATTAGGCATTGCTTTTTCATAATTTATCAGTTTAATTTTTCCTTTGCATTGATGAATGCAGAATGTACGACAACTCGAGCGGACTACACAAAAAAGCAGAAAGTCCCGAATGGGCCGGCAAAGGCCGAAGTCTTCAGACACGGACTTTGGAGTGTCGACCAATTTTGCAAAGAGTTTGTGCACTTTTTCACTCTTCATTTCATTTTTTACATTTTATTTTTTATTTTATTCTTGCCCCATTTTTCGAAATGTTGAACTCAAGTCTCAACCAGAGTATTTATTTGTAAATTGTAAATTCTGACTCGGTTGTGTAGATTTCGGGATGAGACGACTTCGAAGAGAGATTTTGGTCCAAAATGCGCGAGTAAGCGAGGGAGTTTTAAATTTGAAGGGAATTTGAGGGTTCCTCACTGCCCACTGAAAACGGATACTGAGACGGGGAGTCAATTCTACTGCAAGACTGAGGCTGCGGATCCAACGCACTGTTTTCATCCGTGGCTGGACAACGACCACTGGAACAAACCGGAAAGTCCGCTCGAGAAATGCACCACCTACAACCACTTCTACAAACCATATCCTCCACCAGCACCTGTACAAAAAACAAAAACTAATCTTTTTTCCATTTAATTTCTCATTTTGTACTCATTTTCATGCATTATTTTTAATGTGTAATATTATTTCATGTTTGTTGACTGCAGAGAGAATGCAGGTCGAAAGGATCTCCAGACGCGATTCCGTTTTGTTCCCTGAGCGGACTTTGTTACAGCTGTTACGATCCGAAACCGGATCAAAAGACGCGGGTGGAATTGAAGGACAACGATCCGTGGCCACAGGTCAAAACATGTCCGATCCGATACCAGGACAATCTTCAAACAGAACCCTGCGCGCCGTTCAGGGATGAGACAACAAGCAAAGCAGACTACACGCCAAAAGCTCTCTGCAGGCCGAATCCCAATTTTGCCCCGCTAAATGGATATGTCGCCCCCGTAACGCCCTTCCTCGGTGAACAACAAATCATATCAAAAATGATTAAAAATATCATGGAAGATGATGGCTTTTTTTTTTATATTTGACGTGTTTAATTGTTGAAATGTAGATGACACGACAATGAAAGTTTCCTTCCGGAAGTACACGGCGGATGAGTACCGAGAGTCGAAAGGTGAGAGTGGAAATCCCTGCGGAATCAAATACGGCCCCAACATTTGTCCACCGAACAAAAACAAATGCCTGCCCCGATTTGTGGCCCCCTATGGCGATCCACTGAAACCATTTAACTGTCAACATGGGCGATGTCCGTGTGGTCCCTTTGACGATCGATCCACGTACAATCAGGACTTCCGGTTCCGGAACCAGGCTGAAGTGGATGCTCACGAGGAGGAAATGTGTCGAAAGATAAATGTGCCAAAAGGAGTTTCTCTCTACAGATTTGACTTTGTGAGGCAGTACGGGAAAAAAGCAGCCAAAATGCCGCCTCCTAGCTCCCTCGGGTACAGATGCATGCACCCCTGCAAACTCCAAGATCTGGACACCCTCAACCGAATCAGCTTCAAAGACATGTGGAAAACGTACAGACCACAAAGCATAAAACACATTAACAAAGTTATTGCACTTGTTGGAAGTTGATTCTATTACTGATTATTTGTTGTGATTTTGTTGGAAGGATGGACCGCGGAACACTGGAGTTGTACCGTGGAAAACCGGTGATCAGAACGAGAAGAGTGGACGAAAACTGTGGGTCCAAAAATTCCTGTTGTCCAGACGGAGATCCTTTGTGTCCCGATGACGAGCCCACGATCATCTATCAACCCATTTTTGTGAAGAAGCCCAAGAAAAACAAATGTCCATGTCCACCAGCCATGCCGCTGCTCAACAACATTTGGCTCAACAACCAACACGCACAAGACGGAAGTGGCGACAACAATCCCATTCCCAGTGACTGCAATGAAACGATACGGCGGTGCAAAGAAATCCCGTATGGGGGTCACAATATCCTCAATAGAGCCGAGACCACCCACATTTGCGACGGTCAGGACGGCAGATAATGAACACAAATGACAAATGACAAATAAAAGTTTTAAATCTTCATCCCTCAAAATACAAACAAGTTTTTTCAACTTGTTTCATCTGCTTGACTTCGACACCGTTTGAAATTTCTGTGAAAATCTTGCGAGGGAAGACGGAAATAGTAAAATTCAGTGCCAGAAAATTAAGCAGACGAGTTCTAGATTCTAGATTCTAGAAAATTTATCAAAAGCCGGACTGTTATTTTTTAAACTGCATTCCATTTTTCATTTTTTGTCTGTGGAAATTCTGAAATCGGAAATCGGAGTCGGTTTTATTCTCGGTCTGTCTACTTTTGTGTTTGCCAGTTCTGAGTTCTGAGTGCTAGGTATAAAAGGGGGAAAGTAAATGTTGCATGTGAATGGAAGCGGAGATTTGAGGTTGGGCATTTTGTGAGCAGGATTTTGACTTTTGACTTGGTGCCCGAGTTTATTTATTGCTCGCTCTTCAAGTCTCAAGTCACAGCTCTGAGCGGCAAGTGAGAAATGGGGAATCAACTCGCAATTTGGCAGTCGTTCAATTCAAATGACACGGGACAAGTCACATTTAGAATCAGAGTCAGAGTTTAACGTCGAAAAGTGTAAAATGCCGGATGCTCAACTTGGCATTTGGCATTCGTTTGGAGTTGGGAATCAGGAAAGCTCAAAGGGAAAAGATGACGCGAGTAAATAAATAAAATGCGACTTTGGGTTTGATTGATCGCACTTGAATTTGGATTTGGGACTGGTGCAATAAATAAAAGTTGCGTCGGGGTCCGAGTCCGATAAATTTCTATCAACGATCCATTCATCAACTTTTATCTCTATTCAAAACTTTTGGCTTTGCCACTGACCAGGGTCAGCGGTGAATTCTGAGTTCTTTTGCGTGCTCCACATGACAAAATTCTGGACAAGCGGGACTTTGTATGCATGGCATGTGAGTTGTGAGTTGGAGAGCGAATGTCGAATGTCGAATGTCGTTGCACAGAAATTTCTGGCTGGAAACTTTTTGTTGTAGTCTTTTGACCAAAAAGTTGGAAAACGCTTTCCTTCTCATTAATTTTCATCTGAAACAAGAGTTTGGGACTTTTGACGGTTTCACACGCACATTATTTTTTTTCCGTACATTTTTTAAATGAATGGCTTTTAGTCATGTTGAGTGTTGAGTGTTGAGAATGCGGAGCGGAGAATGAAGAGGAGGTTTGTGGTTCCTGATGAAAGGAGCAAGAGCAAAGTTGAACACGGTTTGAGTGTGTGCAATGATCCGCCGGTGCTTCAAAATCTCCAACTTGAGTTTTCAAGTTGTCGCTCAGTTCTCGTATAGAGTGTCGTCTTTTATCCTACATTTTGTGGATTAACCATTAAATGTTGTGCAATAATTTGAATTTTTAATAGTAAACCTTGTTCATGCAGAAGAGGAACAGTGTGAACTTTGGATATCATTGGAATACTAATAATTAAAATGTGAAGATGTTTGAGCGTAATGGGCAATGACAAGAAACTGGGTTTTGTAAATGCTGAGTTTTAAGCCGTCTCGTTCATTTGTTTCCTGGAGCTAAAGAGAAAAGAGATGTGAAAGTGGGATTGTGTGGATTTGCATGGTGATGAATGGTCGGGATCAGAGATCAGGTTTCGGTTCTCCCGTTCCTGTTTACACCCGCACCCGCGTCTCATATTTTACTCCTCTGTTCCGTGTTCAGTTTGGAGTTTTGGAGTTTACACAAGTTGCAGAGGATTTTTGCTCTCCTCTGGTGACGAGCATGAGCCGCTCATCTCTTCCTCTGTCTCTGTCTCTGCTCAGTTTCAAGGGGAAAAGGGATACTTGCAGACGGGAGGAGGAAAAGAGGAAAGAGGAAAGAGGAGTAAGGCAGAAAGTGAGTTGATGCCATCGGAATTGTGGATTGTCTCATGTTCCATGTTATGAAATCCCCTCCGTCATCTTTTCTTCTCCCAGCCCATTCATCACACACAACTCGCAACTCGCACACTAAATGAGGACACTTAACTTCCGCACTCCACTGCATTCCCATTTCCATTCTCTTCAAATCGCGTGACGCGGACTCGGCAAATCCGAAGCAACACCAAAGTCACAAACGGCAAAGTTTCAAAGTACCCATATTTTTTACACGCAACTTTTGGTTTTGTCTTTTGTCTTTTGGTGTTGTTCAATGTTCAATGTTTTTAGATTAGAATTGGACTGTTCCAGAGTTGAGATGAAAGTCACAAATAATAATAATGATTTCCTTGAATAACGGGGGAAAAGGTTTTGGAGGATGAGGAAAAGAGGAGAACAAGAGAACAAGAGAATGGGCGTAAAGTGTGATGTTTGATGTTTGGTGAGGCGGAGTTTGAATGTCCACGTAAATAAATTGGTCGGAGCATGTTGGCTGTTGGATGAATCAAGGAATAAAAATGTTGGAGGAGCTGGAAAAATAAATGGAAGAGTGAGGAAAAATGGGAGAGTCCATTAAGAACACAAGTTGCCACTACAAATTACAAATTGCCCTCTTAAAAACACCTTTCTCCATTCTGATCCCCACTCTCCCGCACCAAACATGATTTCCTCCTTCGTGTTCCTTGTTTCTTCCTCCTCCAGCTCCAGCTTACAGCTTTATAATCCTCTTTTATCCCACACTCCACTTTCCACACAACACACAACCAAACAAACAGCACTAAAAACCAACTCGAGCTCTTCCGCCTCTAAAAAACCAACACGAGACGAAAATGAAGACCAAATCCGAGATCGGAAATCGGATCGACGAAAGAATAAGAAATTTGGAGAGAAAAGAGAAAGTGAAAGGGAAAAAGTGGAATGTGCGGAATGCGGAATGAGAAACACAAAGAAAAAGAGAAGGAGAGTTTGAAATGCGGAATAAAAGTACAACAGAAAAGGAGTTGAGACTCGACACTCGACTCTTAACTTGAGAGGCTTAAATCAATAAAAAATGAACAGGAAACAGGAAAATCAAGGAACCAAAATACTCAATACGGATTTCTACATCAAATTCAAAACTTTTGCACGCGGATTTCAAATTTCAAGTTTCCCCATAATCCACTCAACAAAATGAACAATGAACAAAAGTAGAATGATAATAATTTTATTTTGTGTTTTGCATTTTGCAGTCATTTTTTAAAAAAAAATAGAAAATAAAGAAATTGACACAGAGTTTTGACAAAATAAAATGCAATGGTGTGGCTCTCGTCGTTGTGGTAACGACAGGAAATTTCCCATCTTTTGGCGTCCAAAAATAATAAACATAAAACGTGTTACAGTAATTTGTGCAGGGCCTTTTTTGGTCTAAAGATTTTTCATCCGAGACACAACTTGAAGGTGATTATCAATGATTATCAATTATGAATTATGAATAGCAAATAATAATAATTAATAATAATTATTATTGATTATTACGCGTATTCCTTATTTCTTGTAAATTTTCATGTAAATTATAACTAGTTATAACTTAGTGAATCGGATTCGAGATCAAAATGCTGACGTTGATAAGTGCGATGCAGCTGAAAAAACCGGAGATTTTCATGCTCAATTTTAATTTGCCACTGGAGAGGACTTGTTTTCCGTGGGCGGACCTTTTGGGTAAAATGAGATTCTGATTTCTGTACAAAGGAAAACTGTAATGACAACGCAAAGCAGTGACTACGATTTTCAATTATGCTATTTATTCTTGTAGGTCACACTGAAAATATTAGCAAGATTCAAAATCAGATTCTACTCCCTTTGAAACAGCATCTTTTGACTTCAAAAAAATCCTCACACAATTTTCCAAGTACAAAAATCCTCCTGTTTCATGGAATTCGATCGAGCGGAAAATCATTCATGGCAAAAACTCTGGGAGCTGAACTAAAACGGATTTATTGGGACACAAAATGGAAGAATCTGCAGACATACTACGTCCACTCAACTGACCTCCTCACCTCAACACTCGACGACACCAAAAACAAAATGTCCAGGATTTTCCAGAGAATCCAACAACAATCCGCATCTGACTCACAGCCTTCTTTCCTCATCATCGATGACCTTCATAAATTATTTTCCAGCAGCTCCAGCTCCAGTGTGAGTCAAGACAGACTGATTTTAGACCATCTTTGCACCTGCATTGAGCACTTGAAGATGAGTGGTTCGGGCAGAGGGACGAGTCAGCCGGAGGGCAGCAAGGTGGGCGGGAGTGGACCAGGAAATACAACGTACGTCGTCCTCATTATGAATACGAATGTCAGCGCCCCTTTCAATTTTCTCCAGCTCAGCGATCATCTGGACCTTGATCTTTCTCTCCCATTTTACACTATGGACAAACCCGGTCGTTTGGATTTTTTCCAGCGTGTTCCTCCCAGTCTTAATCCTTGTCCACTTTTCCAGCTTTCAACAGTGGAAATAAATTTACTAGTCCAAAATACGCTGGGTTTTACATCATGCGACTTGTTCCAATTAAAGCATCTTGCAGTGGTCCAGGCTTCAGCGGCGGCGGCTAAAAAACTGGCGAGTCACTCGAAAAGTAAATCTGGGAAAGGGGGAGGGGCCGATAGTGGGGTTGGTGCAGAAGATTGGCTCCGAGCTCTGCATCATTTCCACAGTCACGGACAAAGTCATCGTCTCCAAAACATCCTGCTGACGCCCTCAAATCAAGTATCCATGAGTTTTGAAACCGCCTTTCAAATCCTCACTTGTCCACAAGTTGTGACGCCGCTGCTCCAGCTAAACTTGGACCTGATTGTAAATCTCATTAAAAGCAAAATCCGGGTTTATGATAAAATTGTGAGGGGACGAGATTCGGATTCAAGGTCGACGGCGGGCCCTTTTAGCAATATGAGTTCCAGCAGCGCTGGACTTTTAGTGAATCCGGATGAACCGTCATTTTCGGAGGATCCTGGACTACCCGCGGGATCAGAATTAAGTCTATCCACGAGAATCCTCTATCTTCATATACCAAATGAGTCCCAAGGTCAGGGTCAAATGTCAATAGAATTTGTGAACAAGTATTTGATTCCGGCTGCGATGACCAGCCGGAATCACATGCCATCTTTCGTCATTCACGGAGAAGCTGTCATTTCTCAAAATATCCCGCCATTCGTCGTCATCAACATGCTCAAAGAAGCGCGCCAATTCGAATCGCCCTGCTTCCTCATCATCAATTCCCTGGATCTCCTCATTTCACACCCTAAATTCAGGCTGGATGTAAAGAACTTTGCGAGCGAACTTTCAAAATGTGCTCACAACTGTGGCAGCTCCAACAACATTTTCCTCATCGCTTCCAGCACCGTGGAAATTTCAAAATTACCACCCTGTCTTCAAGACATTTTTCACGGCTATCAAAATTGCTACAGACTTCAAAATACAACGGAACAGGAAATTTGGGATTTCCTTCATCAGGCCTTTTTTGATCCAGAGCCCTCGCTAAGTTCGAATCACGATCCCGGATGTCAAATTCCTGGAACCACAAGAAAAACAACAACAGCCGTTGAGAATCCTTCCGCCCACAACTCGGAGCAGAGGAGAGATGGCAGCAGCAGCCACAACACTTATAATAATAATGTGAATAATTCCCTCATCAATTTATCCTTGTTGCTCAACCAGAACAAGAACAAGAGTCAGAATTCGGATCCAGATCCGAATTCGGAAGCAGGTTCATCCAGTGCAAAAACAGTGACCACGATAAAAAGGCCATCTGCCGGATTTAGTAAGAACGGGAGTTGCGATGACACGAGCGTCCTTCAATCCCGAAGAGAGACGAGTCGACGGAAATTCAGCTACAACAACAATCCGGATGCTTCTGTCCACGGAAAAGATTCAGAAAATCCTCGTGAAAATGAACAAATTGAATCGCCTTCGAGTAAAATCATCAGACTCGATCCACATGGAATTCTTGATCGAGCAGTCGCTGGTAAATAACCAAAACTAAACACAGCTTTAGCATTAAAACAAAATAAAAATGTAGTTTTTTATGGTAACTCTTTTCTCAACTTGAAGAATGACAAACAACAAAATAATTTTTAATTGTGGAATTTTTTTATGAATTGATTTAGTTGCAGTTAAAATGAATCAAAAATCGGTAATTTGGTTTTACGAGGATTTGATGCGAGTGAAAAGAGCTGAAAAGGACAAGCAAAAAATTCTCAAACATCAGGAGCAAATCGTGAAAATGGCTGAAGCTCAACAAACACCGCGTAAATATTATTATTTTTGGTTTTTGGTTTTTTTTATTTATGATTCATGATTCAGGATTCATGTCACAATTATTAATATTTGAAAAACAGAAATAATTTTTGTGATTTCTTGTATTTTTCCAGCAGAAGCCGTTGGTACTAGAAGCTCCTCTCGAAACTTGAGCTCTTCATCCAGATCAACAAATCAGAGGAGTCTCAGTGCTAAAAATAGTAATCAGAATCTGTCCAAACCGAGTCCGAGTGCCGGGACACGAAGCACAAGGAAAAAGAGCAAATCCGATTTAAATGTGGAGGCGAACAAGGCGAAAGAGGACGAAAGTAACAATTCCGATTTCTCAGACGCATCAGCAACGACGGACGAAGATTCAGATGACTTCAGATGTGAGTAGAAACACAACAAGAGAAAATACTTACAATTTCTCGCACAACTCACAACCAATCTAATTCATCAACGTTAATTATTATTTATTATTTATCATTACTCGGTTTGTCTTAACTTTTATTTTTATTGAATCCTTTTAAAAATGCTTCATGCTTTTCATTATTATCTGCATAAAGTATAAATAACGGATAAAATTATAGAGTGCTGAGTCCAATTTCAAACATTTCTCAAATTAGTTTTTGTACTGCTTTTGCTTGTCGTCTATTCCTTTTATGTGTATTTTGTATTTCGGGTTTTGTTGAAAAATATAATTATTATTATGAATCACGAAAACTCAACTTGCTCATCAATCATTTTGATTACTGATTCCGCAAACATTTTTCCCTAGTTTAAGAAAAAAGAAGCTTAGAAAATTAAGCATCAAGCATATAAAAAAATGCACTAGTTGGACGCCGCTCAAAATTTCTGTGGAAATTGAGTATGAACTTTATTAAAAATTCTTCTTTCTAATCATTAATAATACAAAGAAGAAAGGCAGTAGTGAGTATATTTTATTTTTGAAAGAGGATGCAGTTTGATTCCAGATTCTAAATTAATTTTCTGCTTTGAATTCCAAATTCCAGTGACGATGCTTCTCTGGAATTTTATGCTCATTTGTTATTTTTTAGTAGCGAAACTCGGAATATCCGTCTCGTATATTAGCAGAGGAAATGATATTATTTAGAACTTGCAATTATTATTTATTATTTATCGTGAAGCTCCTTTTAATTGTATGACAAAATATGCAAGTCGTATTGCTCGTTTTGAAGATGGGAAAATTGAAGGGTTCGCCATTAAATGTGTGCGTGTTCGAGTTGAGTTAAGTTGAAAGGCGGGTTTTTGTTAAAATTGTGTGAAATTTGTAGGCGTGTAATTTGTGAGTGAGTTGGGAATTGGGAATCCTGTTTATTTATTCTGAATTTAGTATTTTCAAAGACGAAGGAGGAAAGCATGGAGTATTTAAGTGTGGCATTATGCTTCATCCCACAAGTCTTCTCTTGCTCCGTCCTCCTCTGTTTAGTATTTACTCGTCTCTTCCTCGCTCCTCTCCTCTCTTCTCTGTTGAATTGGAAGTGGGAAATAATGTTGAGCAGGAGGAAAAGGGAATAGGAAATAAAACGGCTTGTAAATTACTTATGCAACAGCATCACTTTTCTCTTTTTCCCACTCACTGCAATTCCCTTTTTCCGTTTCCTCCATCTATTTTTCACTTGATCTCCTGCTCCACATAAAACATGAAATAAAATATAAAATATGCAGATGCTCTCATCTAAATACATCCCAATTTACTCTTTCACCGCACCCAAAACCACAAAACCACAACTCAAAAACGAGACAAACTCCAAGAAAACTTTTGGGAATACCAAATGAAACGGAGATGATAAAATAAATTCAAAAGTGAAATGTAAATTTATAATGAAATGCTCGTCCCATTTCCACGTCAAATTACCTGAAAATGAAATGAAACTAGGTAAAAAAATGTTCCGCCGGAGTTCACAGCTCAGAGTTGAGTCGTTGAATTAAATATCAAGTCTAATAAATGAAGGCTCGTGTTTTCTCATAAAACAAAAAGTATTGTGAATTGTGAATGTGAATATTCTGGATAGGAAACATAAAATACGCCACGGCTTTGAGCTTGAGCTCATCATCACAAATTAGAAATTGGAATGAGAATGAGAAAAATGGAGCTGATAAATGGAGCTCGTGTTGGTTGTGAGAGTAGTGAAAATGGATATAATTTCGTGGGATCCATTTTCATGTGTTTTTGTGTACTGTGAATTGTGAATGATTGGATTTGACTGTAAATAAAATGAGTAATAAAAGTGTTGTGTGTACTTCGTGCTGCCTTCCCCTCACAATTCAATTTCTTTTATCCTCTTATTTCCTGCCTGCCTGCCTGCAAACAACATGAAAAATGCTCTGCAAGGAAAAGAACGGAGAAGAGAAGAAAGTGCAGAGTCGAGTATGGAGTAGTGCTCGCTGAAACACGAGTATGAAGAGAAAGTTCTATCGCTCTCTAGACGATTTCTGCAAAGGGAAAAAGGGAAAAGGAAAGAAACTTCAGCTTGCTTTCTCTTTGGGCTTTTCTCCGTTTTATCATGATTCTAAATGATTTAACAATCTGACTTGCGACTTGCGAGTGCTCCTTCAGCAGTCACTAAAATACTTCCAGCACCCGTTTTTGTTTATTTATTTCCTTTCTCCAACATTTTTTTTAATCTGTTTTCCGTTCATGTTTCATATAAATTATAAATTATAAATAATGTGTGTGTGCATAATAAATATTTAAAATCCGTCCACGTATTTCACTTTTCCTTTTCTTTCATTTTTCATTTTTCAATATGCAGAGTCAACAACATTAAAAATTTAGTAGAGAAACACGGTATTTTTTGTATCAATTTCGGTATAATAATTTATTTGATTTTTGATTGAGCTAATTTTGTTGGGTGAGTTTGAGAGTTTTGTTGTGGACGATGTATTTGGGTAAACCTATATCTAAGACGAAATGAGTGAACAGCGGCTGAACACTTTTCCGCACAACTCTGCAACCAACAGAAAACATAAACCAATCGTTATTATTCATGCACGTGACACGCTGCTCACAATTCACAATTCCCATAAAATGGATTTCTTTTGACAGGCGAACGAGGAAGAAAAAAGAGAGAGAAAAAAGAGACTGACCGAAATCGGCATGAGGTGAGTCCGTCGGATCGATATCTTATTTTAGACGTGTGGAGTAGCGGGGCTATAAACTCATTTGCTGGTCTCTTTCCGTGATTCAGCATTAAATAGCGAGCTACGGCGGGCTTTGGGCGGGAAATCAGCATGTGTGAGGCGGAAATTCTGCGTAATTTTTTAAATTGCAAATTCAAAGTCAAAGTCAAAAGTATTTTTTTTTTACATATTTGTTATTTGGTTTGTCTCACCGATTCGCCATGTCGTCGTCTTCGCCTCCGTAGCCAAAGAATAAATTTGAAAAACCGTTCAACTGAATGAAATCTTCCACGCGAACTGAAAAAACTCCCCCCACCAACGAACTATATGCAATTCTGTTCCCAAGGTCAAAGGTCAGAGACATACGAGAAATAATTTAAAAAAATAAAAAAACGTTAAATGTTGAACCACATTTTGGTTTTCCTTGAGAATATTTATCATGTTTCTGATTTCTGAGTGGTGAGGAAAAGAACAAGGGAAATTACCGATATTCCAAAGAACCCGCCTTTCTCCAGGCCACAGATAAATGACTACAAAATCAACACAATTTATGCACTTTTTGGACGTTGGACTTTGAAATCAAGTTATAATTTAAATGATAATAATTATTTTAGTTTTTGTTTAATGATGGAAATGCATATTTACCGCGGTTGTTTGGAGGCACTTGAACAAGTGTACAGATTTCTGTCGTCTTCCGGAATCATGTCAACATCATGGAAAATTATGCAGTCAAAGGAATTTTCCGGGTCATTGGCTGCTAATAAAAAGGCCGCATTCATCAAAATCCCCTTATTAAACGTGAAATTTCCATACTGCAAAATTCCAACAATCAAAATCAAACCAAACAAAAGTCAGTTTTTAGTCACTTGTTTCAAAATGCAGGGATAAAAAATGTGGAGATTTGTTTCAAAAAAAAGTATGACAAGTGAAACATTTTTACTTGTTCAACGACAAAAAATTGGTATTGGAGCTGCTGCCTGCGAATCATTGGATGAAGCACAGCGAGCAAAGTCTTCAAATGTTTCCATCTACGCAAAATTCAAAAGTTTCTAAACTCACAACTCTTTTTGTTTATTTATTTTTAATCAAAATGTGGCAAAACGTGTAAATAATTATTATTATTTTTGTGTTTGTGCTACCTCTCGCGAAATGGGATAATAATGGCTATTTTTTTATTAGCATTACAGTGACTGGGCTTCCAGCGGCCATCTTTCACCTCCATATTTTGTCTGATTAAAGTTTCTAGCTCGATTTCTTGATGCGGATCTACGGATATGTTGCCAACTGAAAAAGAGGGAAATTCTATTTATTTGTTCTGGAGAAGTAAAGCAGAATAAAATGGATAATTGTACGTACTTAAATGTGGCGGGTTTTGGGCGCAGGTGGGTTTCCAATTGTTAAGGATGTCGAGGAAGGGAGCACGTCGGTTGACGCGGAGATTGTAGGGATATGTCTGCTCCGCGAAGGGAAAGGCATCCTCATTCCTATTGTCGTCTCTCCACTCGGACACAAAGTTCTGGAGGAAGGCGAGGTCGAGGACATTTCGCGAGTCATTTGAGCCCGATCCAGATCCGCCATTCACCGGGAAATAACAGTCTTCGTAAGCCTGATTTCTCAATTTGTACGCCCCGATCGTTCGATGGATCACGATCAACTAAACAACACAAAACATCCACAAACATGAAACATATTTTGAATGGAATGGGAAAATGAAAAACGCGGTGAGAATCACCAAAATAATGCTGAATGCTCAACACAAAATAATAATAAATAATAAAAAAAACTCCAATTTTCCATACAGAGACATGAAAATGAAATGAAATGAAATGGAGATGGAAATACAAAATACAAAAATGAAAACGCACCACAGGCATAAAGCACAAAGGAAAAGGAGCAAAGGAAAAATGATCTAGTAAAAAACGGAGCATCTTTTTTCTTTTCCCAATCCCATCGCATCGCTTTGTATCCGTTGGAAATGGGAGAGGATGAAATCCAATATCCGATTCGATTCGATTCCGTAGGATTTTGATTGAGGTAGAAAAATGGAATCAATTTTATGGATTACGGATTTTGGATTTTGGACGGACGCATAATGTAAAAATATAAATATAAACCAGATGCATTTTATTGATTCATGTTCCGCGGGGAAACATGAATGGGAGATGGGTATTTTGTTAGGCTGAGGATGAAGAAGAGGAGAAGAGAAGGAGACAAAAGTACCTGCGAGACGGTGAAGATGAAGATGAAAAAGACGACGAGGGGCAGAAAACAGGAAGGACAGGACAAATTGGAATTGCTCGCGATTCGGATTTTCTCCCGCAGAGATTTCTTTTTTGTAGGACAGTAACTTTTCAGCTCCAGCTGACGAACGCGAATCAGTCGCAACGGCTTCACAATCATCTTCATTTGCTCTTTTACTTACTTACTTATTTATTTATTATTGATTATCTCTGGAATTATTATTATTATTCTCATTTCCCACCATCCGCATCCATTTCCTCACTTTTCTCCCACAGTCCACAAAGTGAAACCTGAAACAGAAACAGAAAAACACATCAGAAAATTCCGGTTATTTTTTCACATAATATATTTGACATTTATTTTCAAGAAATGCAGAATGTTTTGATGGCCCGATAATAATGAAAGGAATCGTGATCTTTCGCCTCTTTCTGTTTGCGGTCAACTTAAAACGTGTTTTTGTTCCTCTTTTGATTATCATTATTTATTATCTTTATTCAGCATGTTTATGAATGTTGAATTTGAATTATGAATTTGGAATGAGGCAGCGAATTGTGCTTTGTGCTTCGTTCCAGTTTTGCGGTGCGCCACGCGCGAACAATTTCTGAGAATACAGCCAAAACTTTGGGCTCCTCAAAAAGTTTTGCTCCGGTTTCCACGCACAAAATGTAAATATCGGAGGATGACGGATTCGGATTAAAAGGGAAAGAGAAAAAGCCCGCACGAAATTGAATCGGCAAGTTCAAAGTTGAAAGCTCAAACAAGTTGTGTTTTCTGCTTCTCCTTGAACTTTGGCTCCACTTGAACCTTATTTCCTCTTCATTCTTCGTGTGAGCATAATTTCTGGTGAAATTCCAAAGACAAAGTTTGGCTTTTCTCTTTTCTCTTTGCTTCTTTGCTGTTGAATAGTTGAAAAACTATTCAGACGTCAACTCGTGTGAAATACGGACAACATTTTCAATTTTTCCACCCGTAGTCGAGTAGTCGCTCTTTCATTTGATTTTCATGAGACTTTTAAGTTTTGGACCACCCACAACCAACAGCTAAAAACTAAAATACAAAAATGCGGCTCGTGGACAACTTTTTTCAAAGTTTCTTGTTCATTTTCTCCACGCATAAAAGTATCGCGACTTTTTAGAGTAAATTTTAATCATCTTTTTTCATTCCTTCATTTTTTATTTCAAACTCCACAAGTTCAACTCATCGCGGTTCACAGACTCCAAAGACAAAAATGCAAACTGCAAACGGGATGAAAATATTGAAAAATGACAAAGAAATTTAAATATTAATTATCAAAATTCCCGTTTTGATTTTTCTTTGAATAAATCCAAATTGAAATTGAATGTGCGACTAGAAAAAAAAAAGAAATTTGGGCCGTATACTTTGTGGATTTTATTGTTATTTTTGTTTTTTGTTCGCTCTGCGACTCATTTAATTTCGCCAGCAAACCAAGCCAAACCAAAAGTGTTTGGTGTTCACGTTTTGACGCGTTTGCCTTTGTCTTTTTGTTTTTTTTTGTCTTATCTTTTGGCATGTTTTGGCTCGGAACTCGGGTGAAATGCTGTCAACTGCGAGGAGTAGCGGAGAAAGGGAACATGTTTATCTTTTATCTTTTCCTTCCATCGCATTCCGTCCCGGTTTTCTCCTTGTGCAGAAGAAGACGAGAGAAAAGAAATTGCTGGAAGAACAACAACAAGAACAACAAAACTATTTAATGGAATTTCTCAAAAGTTTTGTCCCTGTTTTTGGGGGCTCTTTGACGGATGTCGGAGCAAAAACTGAATCAACTTGAGTACTTTTTTCTTTTTTTTTCTCCTGCGCTTCCCCGAATCTCGATCTGGAATCTGATCTCTGATCATCGCCCTCTTTTTCGTTGCTCTGCTCTTTAAACTCTCCGTCTTTATTTCATTACGGATACTTTTCCTGCATCAAAATGAGAGCAGAAAAAGAGGAGACGCAGAAACCGAAACAGAAACGGAAAAATGGAAAGTGGGCACAAATATTTTATAACTAAAAAAACTCATTAACTTTTCTGTCTCGAGTTTCCTCTCGAATCTCAAATCGAGTCTGATCAACATTTAACATTCAACATTCAAGATCAACAGAAAACGAGAAAAGTTTTTCTCGTTTCTCCGAAAAGAAACGGGATCGAGATATTGAACTCTGAACTTGAATTCAGCTCCCAAACTCTTTTTGCCCCTTTTCTCATTGTCATTTCTTGTTCCAGACTAAATATTTTCTTGTATCACTTCTCATCTCATTGTTGAGGTCATATTATACAGCGACCTTCATTTCAGTTTTATCAACCACACGGATTAAAATGATCCATAGCAAATATGAAAATATTATGGTGCCGGCTATTTAAAAAAATGCGGAGAAATCATCTGTCTTGAAATTTGAAGCTCCTCCAGAAAATCCACGATCCCGTTTTATTTCACTTGATCAACTCATTTTGGCTGTACTTTTCACCAGAATTCACAACTTTCCCCTCAACTTTTAAATAATTCCAAATTTCAACACTCTAAAAGCTCAAAACTCAAAACTGAAAAGAGAGGACAAACTAAACTGCTATAAAAAATGTGTGTCGTCTTTTTACGCTCTCATATTTTCTCATTTCATTGTGACTGCAGACTGCAGACTGGAAAAAGGGGAAATAGAGAAATCTAACTGAAGGAAAGAGAGAGAAAAGTGGAAGATTTCAATTTGTAACAAGATTTTGTCCCACGAGATTTCATGGTTCATATCCACATTCAAAATTCACAGAGCAAGAAAAAGGTTGTGCAGAAAAATGTTTCCTCTCCATTTTTTCTCTCTTTTGTTGTTGAGAATTAAGACTGTTTTTTGCTCGTTCTTTCGCTCTGTTAATTTACTCGTCCTGTTTTTCGTACCCGAGGGAATTTGCATTTTGCTTGTATCGCGTCTCCAATTTATCCGTTCCGAGTTCCAGTTTCGGATTTCCGAAACGAGTTGAGTCTCGAGTCTCGAGTCTCCGTCTCAGTTTCGACGAAAGGGATGGAAAATTCAAACAAGAGAATAAAATAATTCGTCCCACGAGAAAAGCACAACAAGAGAAAAGGAGAAAAGGAGAAAAGGAAATGACAGAATAAAATGCTCTCATTTTAAAATTTCAAGAAGCGTGTCTTCAATTTTGGCGGGATCTGATTTGTGCTGCATCAAATGTTTTTTCATGCTCTTGATAAATTGGTTGGGTATGAAATGTTTTCACTTGTAATTTATCGCTGAATCGTAGGAGGTTGAAAATGAGAGGATGAAGTTGAGTTGTTGAAGAGAAGAAAGAAAGAGTTAATAATATAAAATGACATGATGATCAAGAGCGTGTCCTTTATTTTCTTGTCTGTATTTTGTGTTGTGTTGTTTTGATGTGGAGAAAGAGGGAAAAGAGGGAAAAGTGGAGCTGAAATTAATAATTAGGAGGAAAACTCATTCGGAGCACTGTAAATAATTAGATGTGTCTGCTCTCTCCTCTTTTCTCTCTGCTGTTTTCTGTCTGCACTACAACTTTCCGAGTTGTGAATGGCGAAAAAGGAAAAAGAGAAAAGAGAAATGACTTGATATTTAATTGCAACTGACCCTTTTTCACCCGGGGGAAAACAGAAGGAAAAAAGTACAAGACGGGATTAAAAGTGCACAAATTAATCCTTTTCTTCCAGCTCTCACCAACACAATTCCTCCTCTTTCTTTTTCCCTGTTGATGACTCGACTAATTTCCTGCACGCATCTGGATCCCGGTTTTCTCCGCTCTCATTAATTAGCAATTAGCAGAGACAGCAAGACAAAGCAGAAGAATCCTCGGGAACATGAACAAATATGAACAAATATTAATTATTATTCTTCTGCTCCTTTGTTGGATGTCGGATTACAAGTTTTGTGAACAAACAGAGGAATTAAGTACAACAGACAACAGACAAACACAAGTTGGATCATAAATTAGGATCAGTTCCGTGAAATGGCTCAAAACCACAGCACAATCCAAAATCCAAAAACCAAAATCCGGAATCCAGAGAAGCAGAAACTCGAGGGATCCGCTTCACTGGACGTTTTAAGATTTCAAGTTGAGTTGCCATTTGTCACTTGGGAGTAATCGGATGCGGAAAGGGAACAAAAGTGTTGCAGGTGAGTTGACGTGTGTGGTCCTCTTCAAAATTCTGTTGGTGGGAGTTTCAAGTTTGTGCGAGGAAATTCGGCCGAGTTGAATATGCGAGGGAGCAGAAGGCAAACGTGAGAAGACAGCGGTATGTTTTGGTGGAGGTTTTGTTTGAGAAAGTGGAAAGTGGACTCATTTGTAAACAAGACAAGAGGGGGAAATGGGAGCTGGGAGGAGAAAAATGAGTTAATTTGATCCGGGCATTAAAATATTATGTCTCAAGTCTCAAAAGTCTCGGCATTTGCATTCTGCATTCACACCGAGTTTTTGTAATGGAGGATCGACATTCGGCTCTTTGCTGTTGGATGTGTCCGCATTGTAAATTCCCTTTTTAGAGCAGAGCAGGGGAGAAAAGACGGAGGATGAGCAGAGCAGGGGAGAAAAGGAGCCGAATCTTAAATCCAGAAGAAAACAAATGAAGGAATTGTGAATTCAGGAGTGGAACTGAAAGAAAGAGTCATAAAACTTGACTTAATTCTGCCACGTACAACATTCAAATTCAGAGGACACGAAACTCTGCACTCTTTTCACTCCTTCGCTCCTTCACTCTTCAGTCGCTCGCCCTCTGCTCTGCCTTCCCTGTCTCTTCTGACATTAACCGTCCCGGCCCGTTTAATATTCCGTCTTCCGTCTCCGCTCTGCCACACACTTCACCTTTCACGTACAATTCTCACTTCTCAATTCTCAATTCTGCTTCCTCTCACTTTTTCAACCTTTTTCCAGTTTTTTGGCATCTCACTCTTTTCTCTCGTTAATTCTTATCCAAATTCTTGAGAGGAAAAATCCCCAAAACAGTTGATTCCATCTCTAATTTCTATTCCTGCGCCTTCTCATTTTTATGTCCATTGATGCGGAACGGAGATGCGGCAAGCGAACAGCGACACGTCGAAAGAACATTTTAATTTCCACTGAAACTTCTTTTCATTTCATTTGAAATTTAGAATAAAAAAGAGCCCGATGAACATGAAATAATATAAAATGTCAAATGAGAGGAAATTCAAAATTGAAGCAAAAAGAGCAGCAAAAAAAATGTTTCTAATTTCTAGTCTCATTTTCACTCTTGAAATCCGCTGTTGTAATCTGTTGTGATAATTAATATTGAAACATTGACGATTCAATTCAATTCAATCTAATCCATTTGACTTTGTAAACAGTTCAAAATTCAAATCACCACATTGACTTTGTTTCTCAAGATTTTCCTCTTTTCCTGTTTTGTGGATGTGAAATGGGATTTGTGTAATGTCATCGAAGTAAATAAACGTATTTCCACTTGTCCATTAGTTTTAGATTTTAGATTTTAGTTGCTCGTTTCTGTCGCTTTCTCGCTCCCACTTTCGCTCTTTCCGCTCATTTGTTTGAATGTCTAATGTAATTTTCATGTCCTCGTTTTCATTCCGATTTGCATTAAAATGGCCAGAGTTGAGTTGAGGACCTCAAATCTCAAATCTCAAGTGAACAGTACAAAATTGACAGACCACACACAGACAGAGCACAGAGAAAAGAGAAAGAGAATGTGATTATAAATTGAGGGCTGTGGTAATTTATACTCATTGGATTTTGGAGTTGGGACCAAGAAAAAAGAAAAAGTGGGACGAGACGGGACAAAGTGTAGAATGTAGAATCGAGAGCAGAGGAAACTGCTGATCCGATCTGGTTGATGTGAAATGCAAATGTTGTGAGATGAAGATGAAAGAGACGTGGAAAGATGCGAGCGAGGGATCGCAAATGAGATTGTAATTTATCCTGTTTATTTATCTACTCCGCGTCCGCTCATTAGTCCAACAATCCCTTTCATCTCCTCTCCACACAAAGTACAAAGTCCCTTCAAAACAGTCTCAATTCTCCCCATGTCAAAATCCCCTTTTCCACACGTCCCATCTCATCCTCATCCTCATCTCCAGCTAAACCCAAAACTCGGAGCTCCAAAAGGATCTAAAGACTCGGATAATAATTATTGATTTCCAATAAAACAGGACAACAAAACGAGCGAGTTGTGATTTTTGATCCCATCAGTCCCGACTCGAGACTCGAGACTTTTCAACTCAGCTCGTGCTAAAATCTAAAATCCATCCTGTTTTTTATAACACAAAATCATTCTACACTTTTTCATTGCAAAATAGAAAATGCTCCGGGGTTTTTCCATTCAAAACATGAACAAGTTTGTTGACATTTGATTCTGACTCTTTCTGAGCGAATGAGCACATTCAACATTCAACTTTCAACGTGGAAGATGGAAAAGGAGGAATCAAAATAAACCTTTTTCTCGGGAATTTTATCATTTTATCCGCACTATTTACTTATGCAAAAGCTACCGAACAAAAAACCTCAGGGAAAAAAATACTTTTTCCATCTCTTTTTCTCTCTGTGGATTCTTTGGATATATTTTCTTTCAAATCCTTAAAAATCTTCTTCACTTGAAATCTGATCCATAAAATTCCTGGGTGAAAAAAAACAGACGGAGAAGCTGAAAGCGGAAAGCGGAAAGGAGAAATGAGAAAGGAGAAGAATCAACATAAAAATCAAACATGTTTTATTAACATTTTTCATGTTCCACAATTCAACATTCAGATCCAACATTTTGAGCATTCAATTTCACATTTTCTCATGGATTTTTCTCAATCCCTGATTCCAATTTTGAATGGTCGTTAATAAATTCAAAGTTTGAGTTTTATTTGGCAATTGCCAAAGTCACAAGATTTATAATAATTCAAACTGGGAAATGTTCTTGTAGAAAGGAGAAAGATGATGCGAAAAGCATGAGACTTGTAGAGATTAGACTAAATTTGGCAAAAAACCGATGCAAAAAAGCAAAAAGTATTTGAGCCATTATCAACTTTTCTACTTTCTACTTTTCCCTTTTCCCTGTCTTCATCTCCGTCCTCGTTAAAATCCAGAACTCGTGAAATAAATGTGCTGCTCTTTTTTGAAAAAATAAAGTGGATAATCCGAAAAAAGGGGGAAAAGTGGACAAAGTTTGTCCATATTTTACTCGGATAATTTGGGTCATAATTCAGGAGAAACTAATGGAAGAGGAACAATAAAATATTTTGACAATAGAGAATAAAACCAAGGACATTTTTCCCCATTCTCAATTCACAATTCACAACTCGTTTTAAAATGAATTGTGTTTATTTCATGGTGAATGTTGAGAGTTGAGAGTTGAGTTGAGTTTTGGATAATAAATTATCATGATTTTGTCCAGTCATCAAAAGCTGAAAACTGCGGATAATAATCCAGCAAAAGTAATAATAATGGATAATGGACTTGTCCCGAATCTCCAGTCTCCAGTGTCGAGTGTCGAGTGTGAGAATGGAGCAGGAGAAAGAGAGAAAAAGAAAAAGCCCGGACAATGCAGAAAGGCGGAGGAATCTCCATTAGGGTGGCCCAAAAAAACTAAAAGTAGTGGAATCTTTCGGGCCAGTGGCTTAAAAGATTGCTATACCCAAGTGTAATTTTCCTGCAAAGTTTCAGGAAAATCG
>JAQGBH010001632.1:0-30613 GCA_034698265.1 Sminthurinus aureus | reverse complement strand
AACTATTGTAGTAAATATTACTATATTTATATATATATTAATATTAATATAAAAAAGATCTTCAAATATCAGTAGTAGTATCTTTTTCGCCTTGCTTTGGAGGTCTAGGTTCTATAGGATTTGAACTTTTTTGATTCATGTGTGTGTACAATATTTCATCAAAGATATTTCCTTTTCATCCTTTATCTGAACAGCGTTGTACGTACCGGGAGGAAATATCCGTACATCCATCAAGTTTCAATGTTTTTCAGTCTCTTCAGTACTGCAGTCAGTGACTCTTAATGAGATTGTCATTTTCAGTCGGAAAATTTCTGAGCATCTATAATAATAGGGCGTCTTTGTTAGAGTTACACAAGCAGTATTTCCGAAGATGCTCTAAATTATTCTCAACACAATTAGCCTGAGTCCCAAATTTGTTAATTCGACTGATTTCTGATTCCTAAAAATATGTACATAACGCATGTAGTCAGAGTTATTATATTAGAAGTGAACAAGTTGTACTAAATACATATATATATGTTTATTTAAAGAATTCATTGATATTAGACATTAGACAGTTTATACCTGAATCTCTATTTTATGTGAGTGTGTATCATGGGTGAGAGAAACTTCAAATTGTCCAAAACCTGGAAAGGTTTCCAATTGTAATTGAATGGTTGTTTTGGATATGGCCATTTTATCAGTCAAGTCAGGAAGGAATCCATCAAGGTCTGCATTCTTTTTAAAGTGAACCATTTCGTCAGTTGGGAGTAAATTTGCAGCCCATAAAACTTTATTTAGTTTTAGTGTAGAACACAAAGTGGATGACGATGTTTGATTCAAAATGTAATCGTTAATATATTTAACAAATGTGTTTGCTGCCTTTTGGACTATCGGAAGACCGACATTTAAAATATTCCATTGTAGACAGGCACACCAGTGTGGGTCAATTTTAGCATCTTTACAAGTACGAGATGAAGGAACTGGACGGAATAAACTCATCTGCCGTTCAGTTTTTTCATTAGGCTTCAGAAAATAGTCATTGGTCAATTGAGGCAAGTTGAGAATATCCGCCAGAGTTGCATGTATATCAAATGGTGTAGAAAGAATATGGGAATTTTGGAGAAAGTTTTTATATGCCACGGAATATTTTGACTTGAACCATGGAGGAAACACAAACATGAACATTGGCATTCGTTCTTCTTGTTTTCCTTGTTGACTTTGTCTATTAAAAATTACACATGAAAAAAAATAATAAGTACAGTTGAGATTTGAAGGTAGAAGAAAAATCAAATAAATAGGAATAAATAATAGTCAAAATGAGGTTTCAAAACTTCTGTATTTTTACTCTATTTTATCAATTATACTAATTTTGTACCTAATTTCTGAGAATCGACTCCCATGATCACTCATAATAATGAGAATTGTGTTGTTTAAGGCATTGCTGTGGTTCAGTTCTTCCAAAAATTGTTTAAAGTCCAGATCAATCCCTTGAATTGAATTCATATCCGAATGAGAGAGCTCGGAGTGAAAACTGAAGAGAAATTTAGGACGTTCCTTTTTGTACTGTAGAATATTTTTTACATAATTCATCATGATTTTATGTCTAGGTATAGATCCAATACAATACTTGGGATATTTATTATAATACTTTTCGGTCACTACAAAATACGGACGCATGTAGAAATGTGTTGGAGGGTTTTTAAAACCTTTTAATCGATATTGAAATGTACCGATGGTTGGACAATCTTCTGAATAACCTATAAAAATAGAAAAAAATACAATATTGTAAAATATGCAACTATAGTATTGAATATTTTTGAACAATGTGTATTTAATACCATGTATTACTGTGTAATGTATTTATCGTACTAGCATATTAATCGTCTAGATTTCATCCGGATTCCGGATGTATAATAATATAATTTATCATGTATTTATTCAGTATTCAATTACCAGTTAAGTATCCTTGTGCCTCATAATCTTTCCAAATGAATGGATAAATATCCACATATTGAGCAGTCGCAAATCGTTTTCTACAGTCTGGTAATTCTAATTCAGTAAATCCAGTTAAGATTGGAATCAGTGCTTGTGGAGTACCATCACCGACGATATTGTAGCCCTTGAGAATTATCCCATTCAATTTTTCAGTCAGATAAGAAAATGTGGCGGGCAATTTTCTAATAAAACTATTTCTAGATAGAGAATCATGGCCGTACATGACCACATTCAGTCTGTCATGTTTCGCTGTATTAATATTTTTAACTTGTTTTGGGAACTTGGGAATTTTAAGGTTTGATCTCGGAGCAGACAAAAATGAATCCCACCTGTTCAAATAATAATTATTGATACTGATATTATAGAATCCTAATAATATTTAATGTTCATGTGTGGTTCATTTGTTAAATGTGTACTATTTTGATACTTTTACATTTTTTACCATGTGTATTTGGTATTTGGAGGAGACTTTTGCTATTTGCTATGCATATATTTATTACTTACTTTTGCTCTGAAGATGAGCAACTCGCATGAACGAAATCCGAATTTTTGAATTCATAAGCTTGTCCTTTCACAGTGGTCTCAGAAATTTTTGTGGATAGGTCATTTATTCGTTCCAAATCAGCAAACTGACACGTAATTAACCCGTATTTTTCTTTGGCCTGTTCAGTCAATAAGGCATGTGACCCATTCACGTAAAGCCAATCGTCTGATCTCGTTTCGTCAACTTTACAGCGGATGGGATCGACTGTCTTCAAATGCATTGTCACTTCTGGATTATCTACACATGAAAAACATTGTTTAAAACACAGTCTTCAATCAATCATGTATAAGCTATGTGTATCATCTTCACCACTACCAAAATAATAATTTTGAATAAATCCAAAAAATAGGATAAATATTGCTATTGATCTAATCGGTTTTATAATTTGAAACATATGAGCTAAACTGCTTTAAGTACCAAGTGGAAGAAAAGGCAGTTTGCATGATGGCTCTTTTGACAATTTCCGTCCTCGAGAATACTCTCTCAAATTAACTTGTTCATTCCAAAATTCTTGTTGTTGTTGAAGTCGAGAACTGATGATAAAATAAGATAAGAAAATAACGACAAGGACAATTCCGAATGTCTTGTAAGCTTTGAGACGCCACCTCGTTGATGTGAATAGTCGAGGCTTTGGTGAAAAAAACAATTGGTTATTTTTCATTTTTCACTTTTGTCTGTTTTTTGTGACTATATGGCCTATGGAGTATGATAAATTTGAATCATTGAGAACTTAAAATTGTGAAATTTTCACTCCATTTGGAACTTGATTCAACGTAAATATTCCACAAAACTATAATATTGAATATTGAATGTTATTGCTTCACTTTCCACAGCACATTAAAATACATACATGCTCTGGAGTCTGGAGATTGGAGATACTGCAAATACATAAATAAATAAGCAAAGTAGCTATATTATTATACTTTATACTTTTGAATGGTGAATACACGACACACCTGTCACTACTCACATTAATTAAAAATTCAGAAAAATCAGGACTTGTGTCTTTGTACAGTAGCCTTTGACTTTTATCTTATCTTTCATGCCTTTATTTTCTGATTTTCTGACAAGTATTCATAGTTCACAGAATCCATGTTATTCTAAAAACTCTGCGTATTCCTTTTTGCAAATATTTACTAATAACACAGGGCAAGTTTTGAGTAGATAGATGAGACTTGGAAATTGATTTTTAGTAAAACACCACACACGTTTAGGTGGAATGACGAATAAAGTAATTGGATCGGTAGGACGATTGTGAGAGACTGTTGACTGTTACATGAAAAAGAGAACTAGTGTTACTCTTCTTAGTTTGTAATTTTGCGAATGCAAATACGAATACACATAACACATAAAAATTCTGTTCTCCGTTCTTTGCGTATCACTTTTCACTTTTCAATACACACACAAAGTAAAACATACCAAAAATTGCTATTGCATTGTGTATTGTGATATTGTAACTAGAAATTTATTGATATTTAAATACACAGAATGCGTAATGCATTATAAGTTGTGTTATGTAGACTGTAGATTAAACATACAAGTATCTAGAGAAGGGAATTGCATATATATAATATTAGATTGTTGATACATGCCCGTGTAAGTAGCCAAGAAACACTATAAACTATAAACTATACATGCACATAGGTTTTATGTGAGTGTAAATGATGAAATAGAGATAATACCACAAATATCCAAAGAATATTAAGGGTAGTTTTGGGTTGGAACCTCTCGCAGTCTCGCAGTTAAACTCAAATGCAGTAAAACCCAAGTAAAAATATTTAGTAAAAAGTAAAGCAGATGACTAAAGTAGACGAGCTACGAGCTTCACTAAAAACTCAAAAACTCAAAACCTAACACCTAACCACGAGTGTACCTTTTTATTGAATATTGGATTAGTTTGGTTATATGCATAATAATATAATATACTGCATCCATCTTTACCAAACATAACTTCTGTGCATGTGTGTAGTGTGTAGTGAAACATGAAAATGAAATATTACTCATTTATAGTCTACAGTCTACATTATAGCAGAAAGTATAATATCATTGGTTTTTTGTAAACAACAAAAGATGAGCCCAATGTTTATGTTAAATTCTTAGTGAAATAAAATAAGTAACAGACATTTGACAGTTGTACATACTACATACATAATACATAATGTATGTAATTTGATGCTGTGCTCTCTACTTCTTAGTTCTTAGGCCCAACTTATCGTCAGTTTTATTTTTTTATGTATTATTTACGTGACGCATGTTTTGTGTTTTGTATTGAAGGTGCTACAGATAGATACGAGATACATAACAGCTAACATCACTACATAATACATAATATTCATGTAATATAAACCACAATCCACAATGTTACACATTACAGCACAAGCAACAAGCAATGATCCTATTTTTATATCATTTATATATTTTAAATTTTCACTACAACTCCTAAATACTGAAAACATGAAAATAAAATCCTGTACTTTTTATTCTGCTCGAGATTCTACATATTTATGACAAACTACACACATGCTTAAAATGGAAATGAAGCAAGTTTTTCCATTTTCCATGAGAAAATATCCTATACTATACTATACCTTCCAGCAAAGGAAACACTGAATAACTACCAACTATTTTGGCTACAAACTACAAGTACCCTACATCATACGTAAGTACTTACATGAATCATGCATGTAAAATTGACTGACAATTCACAATCGATCTACATAAATATTCCAAGAGAATGTTCTGTACTCAGAATTGAAAACTAAAGCACTAAAGTCATATTGATGTATTCAGTTTTAGTTGAGTAAAGGTTTTAATTGAACGTGAAAATTCCATAAAACACAACACATGAAATTGTGAATACTAATGTCTAATGTCCCAGGAATCATAAAAATAAGTACAGATGCAGATACATCATGATTCATGATATTACACATGTGCAATGTGCAATGTGTATTGTGCATGTTGTCATTTGAATTTTGAAGCGTGAGGCAAATACTAAAAAACTATTTCGGCTTTTAATTGTAGCAAGTCATATTTTTTATATATTATGTTACGTATATAGTATAATATAATATACTTTGCATTTTACACTTGCATGTATGAAGTATGAATAGCAAATAGTAAGTAGACGTCATTGAATGAGGAAGCAGAGGAAATACATTCTCGAGTCTCAACTCTCGAGTGCCATTTCCTCTTGTCATTTTAGAAAATAGAAAAGTCATAAGCTCTTGACATTTGTACATTACAATTTACAATTACTATTAGTTTCGAGTTTTGACTCTGATGCATCCTTTTCAACTCCACGTTTTATCACCAGGAATCAGGAACAAAGAATATTAAATTATATTAAAAATATAAAATATAATACGTGATATGGATTTTGAGTCGTAGGTTTTATTTCTTTTGTGGTTTCCAGTTTTCTCGTAAACTTACTATTTTCCGATTAAATAGTGATAATTGATAATTGATATTGGACAGTTGAACAAAGGAAAGATGATGTGATTTTTGATTGTTTCACGGATGCATAGACAATCTAAATCTGAGATTGTTTGTCTTCTTCCCTTTTGTTTCTGATTGTCGAAATTACAACGGAGTTTGTCATTTGTCATTTGTGCTTTGGGTACGCACATCAATATAATATAACGCTGGTATTTATTGCTAGTATATTTACATAGTAGAACAGAGAATAGAGAAAAGGTTGAGGATTGACGACAAAATAAGTATGGGAACAAGGCCATTTAATATATTATATCACATATTATATCACATGGTACTTTAGGAAATTACAGTCGACTGTTGAGGTACCTATTTCCTATTTAAAACAATAAACGACACTTGGTTCACTTTTGAAAGACACATTTTATGTATTATCAGTATACATTTTTTGTTTGCTGATTTAGTATCATTTTATCGTATGTAGCACTGTTCACAAAAATCAAAATCACCGATACCTATATCAAAAACGAAGACAGAATTTGTACTTTAGTCTAGAAAAAAAAAACGAAAAAGCGTGTATCTGAAATCTGGAATCTGGACAAGAAATTGAGTGGAGCAGAATGATGGATGATAGACTGTTAAAGAGAGATTTGGCGAGAGAATTTGCCAGAACTAGTTTGACTAGTCACTAGTCCAAGACTGTATGACCTTGCTCCTACTCTTATGCAAATATCTAGATTCCAGATTCTGGATTCTGGAATCTATCAACAATCAACAGTTGACTTTATTCAAGATTCGGATATGATTGTAGAGAAATTATAAAGAGTTCTACTGTCCAGTTCTTTGCACTTTTTTAATCGTCTTATTCCAATTTTTGTTTTACCTATTTCAATTTTCACACGCACAGTAAACAAAGCTTAGAGAGGTCCTCAAAAACCATTCAGAGTTGAATGTTTTTAGTTTTATAAGAAAGGACATTCGAAAAATATTTCAGTATACGGAGCGTTGCTTTTTTTAATATTTTCATCAAGTCACCTTTGTTTTTCCTCTCTGGTCTCATATATGAAAGTCGGAAAGCGTTGAAAAAAAATCAGAATAAGACTTGATATTTTAGAATGAAAGATTGTGTACAAAATTACACATAAGTATTGCAGATTTCAGATTGCAAATGATAATATAACATTGAAAGTTGAAAGTAACACGAAGTATTTTATAAAGTACACAGGTGGATGAAACAAGTTTGTAAGACAACTGGACTGACAAAATAAAATAAATACAGATTTATTTAATTGTAATTGTATACTGTACATAATATAGTAATAATCGTATAATCAATAATCAATAGTAATGTCGTATTGTGAGCATTTTATTGTAACAATTAATAATTAATGCTTGACTTTAATTGCGGATTCTTGTAAATCTTGGAGTGCGAAAAAGTTTTTTTCAATCAGATGAGCCAGTTTGGCAGCACTTTCTCTGTCGGAGAATAAGGCCTTGTCGATACACAAAGTGAAGCAGATTGTACCGTTGTAGCTAAAAATGGTGAGTCCGATGGCTGAATCAGTGTTGAGTCGAGGAAGGAAACTGATGATGCTCACACCCGGATATTCACCAAAAAGTAAAAGTTGTTCTTTGGGGCCAGCAAAATACCAGGAATTTAATGTAGTTTTTTTATCGTGGACGCTCAGCTGTCGCAGCCAATGGGGAAGTGCTCCATAAAATGAACCGAGAAGCCAGAGGAATCCTGGAACTAGTGATTTTTTAACTGTTTCTATTTCTTGGTCTACTTTGTGTAATCTGACACTGGGATCAGAAATTCCAACTGGAAGTTTTATTGTTTCATAACTCCTGAAAATCAAACACCAAACATGAGTGCAAAAACGGACACTATTTTTTCATAAATTAATTACATTAAATAATATTAAATCATACCACAAACAATAATAATTTAATTATTAATTAATTATCAAGGATTTCAGTCATCAGTACCAAGTGTTTGTCAGTCTACTAAAAGTATGAGAAGAAGCACCACACGGCACAGCCACCCGCACTCTCATACTTTTTGGTATTCTACGCTCTTTGCCACTTTCAATAAAATACTGACGAAGGGCACCTGCGACAGCCGTGAACAAAACTGATGTGACGGACACTCCTCGTTTCTTGGAAATGGTACGCGCGACGTTGTAGGAGAGTCGGTTTGTGGTGACCATTTGACAAGTTCCGGTGAGTTGTTCATCCGAGATCCGCCAAATATTTTGATCACAATTCACTAAAAGTAACTTGATTGTGTTATATCCTAACATGATGAGACTACCCAGGTAAAATTTTAAATTAGCCCAAAGCGTCTGTTCAGGCGCATGAATGTGACTTAATATCGTGTTTGCTTCGCCCCCGAAAACGTTGACAATAATTTTAAATATACTATGACCATCCGCCAGGCCTCTTTGCCATCGGAATATCAACACAAATTTTTTATCTTGACTTTGATTTTGATCAAGATCAAATTGTTGGTAAGTTGGATTGGAATTTGAATTTTGTGACTCTCGTGGGAGGAAATTTTTAACGATTAAGAGCTCCCAGTTGGGAGTTTTCCAAGGAAATGGTTTCGTATTGTAATCTCCAAGAAAAACTTCAAGTTCTTCTTGTGTCGTACAGGATTTTCCATTGAACTCCTCCAGGTATCGAATATGATGCTCTATGCGAAAATCCTTGGTTTGTTTCCAAAATGCATAGCCAAACCATGATTCATAATAGTAGAAAAATTTACGATAGAGTAATTCTCCTTTGTAGTTTTTAAACTGTAGGACGTAGTCACGAAAAAAATTTCGAATCTTTTCTAAATTTGGATCTCCTTCAGCAACAATCCCAAGAATCATGATATTTGTCAAAGGTTGTCTCTCGTATTCATTCAGACCATTTTCATTTTCTCCTCCTCCCCCTTCTCCTACTGCCCCTCCTACTCCTTCCTGATGATGCATATCATCATCAGGATTTGACACTGGATACACATTTTCATGATTGATCGTGTCACGAACATTCATAATTTCCCAATCCGAATGGAAGTGCTTCGCCACGAGTTTTAATAGAGCCCGGAATAAATAAAATGGACTCAGCATGACACATAAAGTTGGAATGGTTATACAAAAAACTAGAGAGAGAATAATTTTCTCTAGTAGTTTCTTCAATCTTGTGGAAAACATCTTTGTCAATCAATCTCTCCAATCTCCAAGTCTTATCATTCATTTATCCTTGAATGTAGTGATGAATTTTTGTCCAGTTTTTGTTCACACTTGTAATACCCGTTCAATCGTTTTACTTGTAATTCCATGTACAGAGAATATTAAATGCACTACTAAAAATGGACACTTTGACATTTGACATATTTGCCAGTTACAACACTACGCACTGTAAAATTTATTTATGTTATCAATAATATGCATAATTATTATATGCTCACGTTCACTGCGTTGAAAATTGAAGGACACAATACGCAGTATTAATTATTAACACTGTAGAATGTGGAAATAGACATGTTGAAAACTAAAAATTATTATACTGGATAGTTTATTTCTGTCCGAGGGAATTTAATTCCATTTTGCTATTGTAGGTTATTTCTTCTTTTTTTGGAATATTTATTTATTATTTATTGTTATAATGTGATCAAACTATTGAAATATTATTGAACATTGAGCATTGAATATTGCGCCTAGAAAAATACAAGTACTTGGAAGAAATTGCATTTATTCACATTTCACATGTTCTACTTACTTACGTTTTAGTTTTGCACGTAGATCAAAAGACCTTCAACAACTTTACACATTACACGTTATATACAATACAGAAAGATATACGGAGCACAGAATACAGGTTGTAATAGTAAGTATATAGTCAAACTTTGACAAAACAAGATCTCAGATGTGCAGACTTCTTCTTCTGCTAGCTATGTCTTTTCATTGTTGAACGACCACCTGTAATATAGCATAATATAATACTGTATGTATGTAAGTACGTCTTCCAACTTCCCAATTCCAATTTTCCCTTCTATGCTTTTGCTAAACACTAACCAGCAACTTGCCCATTCCGTTCTCCACTATTTTCTCAGTACTTGTTTAGTGTAACATGTCAGTCTTCTTTCTTGTATAATATTATATTATAAGTTATTGCATACCGTACATATGGATTATGCAGTACTTGAGACTCGAGTTCCATAATATATCACTGCATTCTGTATTATATAAAAGCTAAAAGTACATAATATACAGATAAATCCATATACACAACCGACACCAGTATGAATTTAAAATTTAACCTGAAGCAATTTTGTTTTTTCTCTTCCTTTTTGTTATGGCTTATGGACATTTCATAAAACATTAATTGTTCCATGTCCGACAGTGAGTGTGAATTTTGCTCTCTTTTGCCAGTTTAACTCTTTGCAGATTTACACACATGCACAATTCATTTACCGAGTATCTGTATTTCTTAATCCAATCCATTCCGGTGACCGGTGTCCAATGTAAAATGTAATACGTATTACATATCTCACACATCACACATCTAGCTACATAATACTCAGATCAAGGAAAATACATGGTAAAATGGTGCATTTTTTTGTTTTTTTTTCTATATATATGCAGATAATTTAGAAAAATTTTCCGCCTTTATCTAGTTTGTTGTTTCTAAACTTTGAAAGGTAAAATACAAATAGGTAAAAACAATGATATTTTGTAATGCCTGTACTATGCCCAATGACCATTTTCTATTTTCTAGTTTTCCTTCCGATATTTCCTTGTTTCTTGGATAGCAGATGACAAAAAATAACATTGCGTTATCTGTATTTTACACAAAAAATGTGCATAGATGTTTGACATTTCATATTGTTGTACATAGACTGTACATTGAACATTGCACATCAATGATCAATAAAAAGCTGCTTTGATGACCTGAAACAATGTCAAAGAGGAAAAGAGTGAGTAAAGAATTGTTTGACCACCCATTTGTCTGTTTATTATGTGTTGTGCATTGGGAATGGCGCATGGAACATGGAACATGGAGAACTACTGGAGCTTTCTACCATAAAATTATGTACAGGTTCATAACAGACAATAAACAATATTGTGTATAGGCGATAAAAATTACGCAAAGATCAATTACGCATTTACTATATATACATAATGTTATGTGTGTTTTTGTATTGAAGATGGAAGATTCAAGTAGAGTTTAAAATGAAAACAAGAATAAAACAAGTTTTTTCATAGATAAAAGACACTAAATATGCAGTACTTCAATATCTAATGCGCAGACATTATAGCTTAGAATTTAGAATATATTTGATTCTGTAAACCCAAAACTAGAAGTGCCCAAAAAGCTCCAAGTTTAGATAAGTAACGGCGTCCAACTTTGGTAAAATAAAATGAACCTCAAATCTCGAATCTCAACAAATAAGTTTGATTAAAATGGTGAAAAAATATCAGTGCATTTTATTTGTAATCCGTAAGTGTGTAGTGTGTGCATGAGATTGAGGTGCAAGCTGCATGTATCGATAAAATGAGCAAGCTAAATAAGTTCAAAGACATCCAGTTACTGATGTCTGCCTGTTGAATGTACGAGTTTTGAGCTACGAGTGCATTCAGTAAATACTGAATAAAATACAATGACTTGAGACTTGAGACACCAGCTTGAGATGGTCAACGATCAATCGTCAATCAAAACTCGAAATATATGCTGATGATTGCTGATTACTGATGAATGAAGTCTGCAGTTCGTGATTAAGAGGATATGTCACTTGTACAATGTACAATGTACACAAACAATCTGATACAAGATACACATACTCAATAATTGTCTCTAAACGCTCACTATTTTTTGACACAGTGGGACTGAACGACTTGCATTGATACCTTGACTCACATACACATAAGTAATAAGTACACATTCTCTCACTAATTTCTCGCCAATTTGTGCAAAAGACTTTTTCCTTTTTTTAACTTACAATGATATAAAAAATGAGAGACGCTGAATGCTGAGAATGAAAAATGAAAAGGTATATGTAAACAGATAGAAATATCAAGAATTGAAGTCAATAAATGAAACGCATTATTTGTCCAACATTGAATGTTGAATGTGAAAAAAATGTATCAAAATTCATTTTTTACAAACAGCTTGACCCTTGACCTAACTTGATTTTATTTTTTCTCAAAATTCATAACAAAAAAAACGAACTTCAGAAACTGTTCCATTTTCTATACACATAAATAACATGATGTACAATGTACATTTACAATGTTTCAGTTTTCAGTTTGGTAATGTACATAATAGACGTTTTTGCCTTTTCCGAGGCAATCTTACAACTGTACACGGTACATGGTACATATTAGAGCCTGTACAATGTACAATTTAGAACATCAAAACATAATATTCACATTTCACATTTAAATGAGACTTGTTGACGAAGAAATACAAAACACAATTACAAAATATAAAATGTAATAAATTAATTTTTTTTTTGCACATTTTATTGATTGTTTCCATATTTTTCCATTTCACTTATACAAAATCCACTTGAACTGATGGTGGAGAATTTTTTAGTGCTTGAAACGAAAACATTTCCTGCTGAACACACTGGATAAGTTTTTGAGCTTCTGATCTATCCGGCATAACTGCTTTGTCTACTGTCAATGTTATCCGAATGTTCCCATTGTACGTGAGAATGGCCAAGTGCATTGCTATATCAAAACATCAAATCAATTCCAAAAATTATTACCAATAAACAATAGGATTAATTTCAAGAAATCGTCATTATATTCTTTATGTATGAATGAACTTATTTTCAACTTTTCATGTATAAAAAATAAAAACAACCGAATTTAAATTTGATTTACAGGGATTTCCTTTTAGTCGAGGGAGGAAATAAAATGTGTCTAAAATTCTCCAGTTTTCAAAAAAGACTATTTCTTCTCTTGGGCCTGGGAAATTACTCAAAGTGAGAGTTGTCATCCTGTTTACTCCCCATAATTCAACCAGCCAGTTTGGAACGCCTTGATGAAGAAATTGAAAAAAAGAGAATGTAAAATTCCAGTGGAAATATTTTTAGTCGCCTCAAAATCATCTATGATTAAAATTTGACTTCATAATATAGAAATGTGCATAAAAAGAAGTGAATTGACTTGATAAATATAATTTCATAAATACCCATGTAAAGGGGAGAAAAGAACCAGACTAAAGCGGGCATTACTGATTTTTTTATTTTATCAAACTCTTCATTCATTTTGTGGAGTCTCGTGGCAGCATCTGAGTATTTTAAATGCATCGGAATATTGGCAAAAGTCCTGTACATTGTTCAAATTAAAGAAACAAAAAATCACACATGATTTATATGTACTTTGGAATTTCGAATTCAGAATATTTTTCTCCAGAGTAGGTGATAATTTTACATTTTCCGGGGGATGGGACTCACCAGTGATTTATCATGCCATCGAGCGGATGACCGGGTACAGGCAAAGGAAAAAGACCACGCATTAATTTTGGTATTTCTTTTTCGGACATTCCTCGTTGTTCACTCAAATATTTCCTAATCCCTCCAGCAATGGAACCAAAGAGAACTGCTGTTGTTGCAATTTTCAGTTCTTTCGAAGTCTCTCTCGCCAACTCGAATGGCATTCTGTCTGTCATCACTGTATGCCATTTGCCAGTGAGGTTCCTCAGTGGTAAATGCCAACTGTTGAAATCCATGTCCAGAAGAAGAATTTTCAAATGTGCAATTCCTACACCAACAACAGCATCCACAATAACTTTGGCTAATTTGAAAAATGAAGGTTTTGACTTAGATTTTGGAGCTTTTGTAATTTTTTCCTTTTGTAAACCACCAAAATTCTCCACAACCAGTTTAACCTTTAAAAAGATGAAAGACATTTCTATGTATAATATAATATTATTTAATATACTGTGCTCTGTGCATTGTGCATTCTCACTTCTCACCAAACAGTTTTTCATGAAAAATAATGGTTATTGTTTGTATAATATTATAGTAAAATTATTCAAGTATTGAACATACTACACTAAATCCATCCAGTAAAGTGTGATGAAAGCGAAATACGAGGATAAATTTCTGATCCACTTCAGCATCACCATCAGTACTACTGATTACATTGTTATTCTCCATTACAACTTTATCATTGTAGTTTACTTGATCATTGTTGCTATTGTTGCTATTGTTGTTGTTGTTGTTCTCTGAATTTTCATTACATTTATCTGAACCATCCACATAATTGGGAATTATAAGCATTTCCCATGGACTCATTTGAGGTGAAAATACTTTGGTGCTTAATGAACCCATGACTTCCAGGAATTCATCTTGAGTAGTCTGTTTTCTCCCTTTTGTTTCCTCTAGAAAACGAATGTGATTTCCTAAACTAAAATTTTGATCCAGTTTCCAAAACGGGAACCCAAGAAAAAATTCGTAATAATACTTGAACTTGGTATAACAAAACTCTCCACGTTTATCCTTTTGCAACAACACTTTTTTGTGGAATTGCTCACGGATTTTCTTTAGATCTGGCACCCCCTTCAATACAAAAACAAGGGAAACTACAGAGGTTAAGCCTGATGTATTCTTGTCCATTTTTTCACATACAAAAACATCTCGACAATTCATCATCCCCACCCATTCCGGATGAAGTAATTTCCCTAATACTTTCACCACCCCTCTATACAAATACAGAGGAGACACTAAAATATACACAAGTGGAAATACTGTCCAAAATATTAACGTAGAGAGAATAAATGTTATACTCTCTGTTACAAGTTTCAAAGTTCTATTTCCCATTTTTTCTGGAAACTGAAAACTAAAAACTACTTATTATCGTCACTCTATGTTGTGTGTGGTCAAAGTCTAAAATCTCAAATTCAAGAAATGTAATGCACAGTGAATAGTGAATACTGAATACATATGTGTGTATTTTTACATGTTGATTTCTAGCATTTCCAAAATGGCATTGTACACTTTTGGCTTGAATGATGTTTAGTCTTCTTCATATTTATGTAATGTTATTTCTTCCATCATTTTCAAAAAAAATTGTAATTCAGTGCGCCAAGAATTTTTAATCAGTGTTGAAATATAAAAACTCAAATAATCTCAAGTCTTTCACACGTTGCATTGAACACTACATAACAACTGCAAAGGACTAGAAGCACAACACGAGATACGAGATGATTACGTTTATGTAAAATAATTTGGGTAAAAAAATGCACGTTTTTTGTTTTTAGTATATATTATATATATTATTATATCAGTATTATGAACTATGAATTATTATTATGCACAAGAGTAATTTGGATAAAATATAAAATTCAAAGTTTTTAGGAAGAATCAAAGTATGCACATAAATATTAAGATGATAAATGATGCTTGTAATCCTTTTAGCTTTTAACAATCGACTGGGAATCTAATCTAAGTTTTTACGAGTAAATAAACAAAGACAAGAGGGAGTCAGTGGAGAAATATTCTGATAGCATCATTATTATTGCGATTATTATACAATAAACTAAAATGGGTAACTGTTTCTTATGTTAGCCAACAAAAAATGTAATAAGTAAAACAACATGATATTTATCATAAACATTTTCACACAGTACAACATAATAATATTATAACAGTTTATTATAATATCGAGGGATCTTTTGGAATTCATTTAACTGTCGGAATGTCACTGAAATTGTAATTCAAGGGTAAAGATACCCCTGTAAAACATGTTTTGTTTTAATGAAGTGTGTACTTATGTGTGTGCTTACCGTTTAAGTATTACATGTATCATGTATCTGTAAAATGAAATGTTTTATGCGTGTGGAGTGTGGACTCTTGAACAAGGACTGGATGCATATTATTCGTGTCACTATTTACTGTTTGCTATACTTCATAATATTATGTCTGTCTAATAAGGATTCTGTCTCAAACTTTCAACTTGATTTGTATATTATGTGTAGGGTGAACGGTGAACGCTATATACAGACTGCAGACTGAGAAAAGTCTATATTGTCTTCAGTCTTCATGCTGTCATCTATAATCTATAATACATAGTCGCAATCCTTATTACATATTTTATATTTCATGTAGCATCAGTTATCAGTTCACCACAAAAATATCGAAAGTAAAACAGTACTTTCTTAATTCTTAAATTTGCTTTTTGCACTGAGCATTGAGAATTAAGCATGCACTAGATCTTCACAAAGGACAAAGCATAATGGTGAGAAAAACTTTTGATAACAACTCAGACAATTCACATAAATACTTACATGACTTGATGCGTGTAACTATGATATATTATGATGTATTATGGTATTATGTGTACTTAATGCTTACTGCACACAAAAAATACAAACAGTAATATGTACAACACCTGTGTGTTTTATTAGTGTACTGATGCGTGTAGGTGAGAAGTTTTTCAAGTTTTTCTCTGAAACATCAAATATCGTAAAGGTTCAAGTGCTGTATAATTGTTCACGGTTTACGGAAATGGTTAAAGTCTAATGCAGATATTAACTCAGGAACTCGGAAGCACGTGGATCCTTAACCCTCATCATCTTTATGACATCGACAGAATCTACAAGTACCTACTATTCCAAATATATTTAGAAGAAAGGAAATAAGAAATCAGTGTGTAGCGTCTCTTGCTCATAGACTCATTTGCAGTTGACACCGTATTTCATGTTTTATGTAGCTCGATGCTCTTTGTCTGTGTATAATTTCAGTAATCACAGAGTATCATTAATCATTATTACTATTTAGCAGTAACGCATCTTGCTACCCTTTAAATATGCGCACAAGTGCCCTGTCTCAAATTTCAAAGTAAATACAAATGCAGTATAGTGAATAGTGAACTTGAACTACTGACCAATATTTTACGAAGGGAAAAAATGACCTTGCGCGTATATTATAGTGCATATCGAATCATATAATAATCGTTGTCGCCACTGCTTCAAAATTCTTGATGAGTTCAAAGTTCACGTCATGCAATGTACACCTCAATAATATGAATAATATATACATAAATATAAAATAAAGAGATCTGTACAATATAACATACATAATATATGATATACTAATATACTATGTACTGGCTAAATATAACAAGAGGAGACTGTTCTGCAACAGTCTCTTTTGATTTTAGACTTGTATGTATGTATATATGTATTTATAATGTATGCGTTTTTTTTTGAAAACAAGAGTAAATTATTATTTATTTTACAAATCCTTGTCTTTGAGTTTAATGGACGTATATCGTACTTCCTCTTTTTCTCCTTCTCATTTCATCATACGTTAGTTAGTTATGTACATAAGATTCTAAAATAAATTAATAAGTCAAAACTTTATGTAAACGTAAAACGTACTACAAGTAGTACATCTGATTCTATATAATTCTGGTAAATAGTTTTTTATGTAGCTTATCACTTTTTTTCATTCAAGTTTCATAATAATATTTGTATAATATTATATTTCAATATTATAATATTTCTATTTCTGTTCATATTTTTGACAATCACCAAATTATATCATAATTCATAACATAATTTTTCAATGTATATATATTATATGCAAATGTTTACACTACGATGTTGTTATGATATTGTTACATTGTTATAACGTAATAATATGTATACTTGATGGTGTATAATGTATAATATATTTAAATCTAAAATCCTCATAGATATATTTAGAGGTATAATAATAATAATATATGCATTACGTGGACATATCTATATATATGTATATATATATATATACATATGGGTATAAGGTAGTATTATTTGTTGTTGTTGTTGTATGGTTGTAACATGGTTCATTCGAAATATAGATATTTAATACAAATTTATTATTGTTCCATAATATTTATATATGTAAACATGTATAAATTATATTCGATTCTTCGTTAATTTCACATGTCTCTCTGACATGTAGTATATTATTATTACATAGTACTATAACAGGAATAAAGAAGATTTTTCTAAATATACATAATATTCAGTTATATTGTTAACTGTTATGATCAATAGTAATCCATTAAATGAAAATCCAATTGTTTCATGATGACTACATACACTTTCATTTGAAAAAATAGACAGATGCATATAAATCTGTATATATATAATATATACTAGATAATATATTATATTGATGTACAGTCAATCCTTTATATATAAAAGGGCTCGGGTTCTATGGACACGTGGTTTTAATAATTTACTATAACTTTCAACTCCGGTGTCTAAAATAATGCCATATTACACAAGTGCATTCATATTATTCATATAGTGGACTTTGTTGTTTTTATGGAAGTCGATCATTAGTGAAAGAATCAAAGTCCTAGAGCTTTGCGTGTAAAATGTTAGGGGTTCTGTTTGTACTTTTCTACTACTAATTTGGTGGTCTCTATATACTCCATTTAATCTATTTTAATAAATATTAAAAACTTCAGTATGTTCAAATTTTAATAATGACAGTACTTTACTCATAAATAATACTAAGGACGAAGACAAGCATTACTGTTTTTTTTTATAAAAAAGTATATATTATATAAATTTGAGTCCACTATATGAATAATACATTCTCACTCTGCCATTAGTTTACTAAAAATCATGTGCCCCTTGAGTGTCCACTATGTAAATATATATATATATATCAAGGCTCTACTGTAATAGAATAGTATTACAAGGTATTATTTCAATAAATTTGACATTATTCTATTTCTATCAAACGTATTTCGATATTTCATTATTTCACTAATATTATTATAATAACATACAACATATTATATATGTATATAAACCACTGAATACGCTTGTATATGTGTATGTTTGTATTAAAGTTTACAGTACAAAATTAATGTCACCTGAATTGTAAGTATATTACTGTCTACTATACATAAATTATATATTATTATTATAATTATTATCTTCCTTATTTCAGATAAAATTAATGAACAACATTCCTAAATTTTAAAATAAATATTATACATGTTCTAATACCTCTAATATTTGTTATATTGGAGTACTACTTGCATATTTATGTCATATAAAACATAGTTGCCTACAGTGAAAAGAATGTAGCGAACGCGAAAACTATACAAATTATGTTCTTTATGAACTACACGCTTTCTGTGTGTGTAGGTAAGTTTTGTGTATTGTGTACTTAAAGAATAAAGGCATAATAATATTATTATATTATAGTACATAAAAAGAAAATGGCATTTTAGACTCAAACAAGTTACTCCTAACTCTGAAAAATATTGCAGATGTACTATAGTATTTCCTACTACGAAATGAAAATAAACAAATAAACAAACAATAAACGGTATTACTACCAATAATAATAATAGTTTCTGCATACGATTTAAGATTTCTGCAGTATACATACACTGTATTTATCATTTGTTGTGCAGTTGTAGTACAATGTAAATACAAGTTATTAGAAAAAAAGAATTATGAAACAGCTACTATTATAATATAGACATCATAAACGTAGTATAAAAAAAACTCTAACAAACAAATTGACTACTACGCCGAAACAAAAAACTCTAAATGATTTTAATAATAATTATAGTTTTACATCATTGTAACATAAAATTATTTATTCATATTGTAATGTTTTTAATGGTGTAATTCATAATTATCTACATAATCATCATCAGCATCATCATCAGCAGTGAGATTCGAAAAAAAACAACTACCCTCAGTTTCAAAGGACATCTTCAATATCTGTATAATATATTTAGTAAAAAGCGTTCTATCCAAGAGGCTGTTATAAAACTTAGTACTTGTAGGCGTACATTTGTGTAATAGATTATAATATATAATATATTATATTATAGAAATTGAAGGCATTCTTCTTAAAAATAAGAGAAAAAAGAAAATGTACTTTTTTACTCTATACTTTTTTCGAACATCACTGATGATGTATACATAGAGCGTTTATAGGCATGGTATAAATATATCATTATTATACAGAGGTATAATATAAATAAATATATTATTATTGATATATTTATGTACAAGTATATTTGCAATAAAAATCTTTCTCATTATAATATGTACTAAATGTCTATTTATAGATTTATGTTTATACATACTGGAGATAAATGTATCATAAGAATACTTTTTTACTATTTTTGATTCCTATTCGAAAACTTACTACATAGTAACTTTTATAGTGTTTTACCCCGAAATAAGATTATATATATAATATTATTATATGAACTGTTATTCTTAATTATATTATACAATTGAAAAATAAAAAAATGGACTCAGTCAGTCGGTGTAAACGATAAATTGCTGTATAATATATTAATTTGTATATATATTTATATATGTAATATTCATAAAATATATATACCGATTTTAAAACGATGAAGATGGAACACGGCATTAAGGTTAATCCGTATACACTGTAATATATACAAACACAATAAAAGAAATGAATTAACTAAATTTCTAAAATTAGTATTACAAAAAAACATGGAATAAAAATTGTAAAAATTTGTCATCATTATTTATTTCATATGTGTGGGTAGGTACCCTCTCAAATCATTACTATTTATTATTTATTATATATCAAGTAAAACAAACAAATAAACAAACAAACTGTACCTATAAACTGTTGATCATCAGGACCAACTTCCAATTGAACATATTGTGGAGCTTCATTACTTACATCGTTTGGCATATTTTGCATTTGCCTCATAAAGTTGTTACGCGACCTATATGGTATTATTTAATATAAGCAATAATGATAACTGATAACATACATAATAATTAATTATTGTATAAAAACCGTAAAATGGTAAAAAAGTCATAAAAGATAAATATGAAATATATTTTGACTTATACATAATATTATATATTATTATAATGCTAGTTTTTGTCTTACTTGGCTTTGGCATGAGTTAAAATATGAGATTTCAAATTTGTAGATTGGGCAAATTTCTTATTACAACCGTCAAACGGACAGACATAAGGACGGTCTCCCGTGTGAATCCGCACATGAGTCCCTATTATTACGAATACAATAATATAATTTTAAGTTTTACAACTATATTATACAATATACATGGTAAAGGAAATCAAGTTTCCAACTATACTATACTTCTGCAATATATATATATATATACATGATTTTATGTAATAATAAGTAAGTAATGACTTACGTAAATTAAAATCCAATGAGAAACGTTTTCCGCAACCTTCAAAGGTACACTATATGTATTTTCATTATAATAAAAAAAAGGATTAGAAACAACTCATTATTATTAGACATTTATATTTTATATTAAGAAATTAGAAATTACTATCCTTTTTTTTTTGAATATGTAGTGTACTTTCAATCCAAAATAAAACATAACAAACCTGAAAAGGCTGTTGACCATCAAATATTGAGTAGCAGTAACATGAAAAGGAATGACAAATCAAAAATATAAGTATATAAATATATTATAAATTACATGGTTCCATACATGATAGACAAATAATACTACATCATTAAATTAATGATTTACATCATAAGACTACAAAATTAATTACATACATTTATTACAACATATTTTACAATACAAATAAATAAATAAACAGACCTTTTCTCCGGTATGAACTAATTGATGACGTTTAAGTTTTGAACTCTCAACGAATGCTTTACCACATTCAGCACAAACGTGAACACGAGGGCCATGAGTATGAAGATGTTTACGCATTGCTGAATTATCTCGAAACATTTTAGTACATCCCTAATGAGAAAATAAAAAAGTATTATGATAAATATTATTATTTATTTTGCCTAGGTATACTACAACAACAAAGGTAAATATATATACCAATATAGTGATAGTGATAAACTACTACTATTATCTATTACAATAATATATACTTTACCTTATGTGGACAGGCAATAGTTCGGGCTACATCATCCACAGACTTTTTAGGTTTTAAACGAGCAAATTCAGCTAATTGTTTAGGATCAGACAAATCAAGTCCTGGAATTCCTTGTGGTGGAATTTTTCTACCAGTCATATACTCTGTAAAATCCGCATCTTGATCCAAATTGGATACTTCTTCCACTGAAATTTCATCTGAAAGCTCATTTTTAACATGGACCATGGGTTCTAAAATTTCAAACAAAAATAAAAACAAATTTTATAGGAATATGCATACACCAAAGAGAGAGAGAGAAAATTATAAATGATTACAATATTTTATATTCAAGATAATACTTAAATATTATGATGTATTTTGCTATTATTATAATATTTTAGTAACAAATTTATTACAGTATATTATTATAAGAGATACATGAGACTTGACAAATATATTATTATGTAATCATAGATATCATGTTTTTTACACTAATAATAATAGTAATGTGTTCTTTTTTTTTTTACCCAAATCATCTCCACCAGAAGCCCACATTGTTACAGAGAATTCTCCTTCCAATGTTCTAATTTGAACTTGTTTTGGTTCCCATTTTTTAACTTTTCCATGAGTTGTAGGACCACATAAAGGTCCAGATAAAGGATCAATCATGTCTCGTCTTTTCTTATTACTATTATTCAGGTTATTATTTGTCATTCTTTTAAATTTTTTATTATTATTATAATTAGTACTACCATTACTTCCAGTACTTAAACCACCACCACTACTACTGCTATGATGATGATGATGGAGTGACGAATGATGATGACCAAGGTGATGAGAAGGACCAGGGTCAGAGTCTATAAGAATACCTGCAGTATCAATTCCAGATAATGTATCATCATATCCAACAACTTCTTCTTGTGTTTCCAACATAACATCATCTCCCAAATCCACATCGTCATCAACAGAAATTTCTATACCAGTTTCATCACCGTTTAAATCAACAGCAACTACGGGTAACGATTCAATTTCAATTTCTTGCATCTCTGGTTGGATTTCAACTTCTGTTATAACATCCGAATCTAGGTGATCCATGATGATGCCGTTCTTGATTCTTGTTGTTCACGATGAAGAGTAGATAATTTTAATTACTTAATTATTTATTTAAATATAATATAATGTAAAATGATATTTGTTTATTTTGTTTGTTTGTGTTTTTTTTTCAATATACAATAATATAATATATATAATGCATGTAGATTGTAGATTGGTCTAAATAAAATTATTCTTATTTATTTATTTTTTATAGTTTTATAAAATTAATATTATCATAGCTGTATAATATTGGTTTAATGTTCTCATAATAATTATATTTAATAATAAACTATATTGTAGTAAATTAAGTTTTAATAATAATTGTATTTTACTCTTTTGTTGATATTATTTTGTTGTTGTTTGTTCCAAAAAAAATCAAAGACCTACATCTTTTCACTACACACAAATAAAACAAAGTACACGCACAAATTAATTAAAAGTACATGAACTTTGAAGTGTACATTACACTACAGTCAAACTTATGAGACACATGTAAACACTTAATGATAATTAAAGTTTATTTTAATTGAGATTTTAACTTTTTTATAAGCACACAAAAGAATCCTATAGATTCGGGAATCCTGTGTAAGCACGAGATTTGCTTAAACCGCATTTGTATTGCCGATGGTAGTAAATACATAGATGTACGTAGATGTTGTGTGTGTATTGTGTATTCACACAAAACCTATATATACATATAATCTATTTAAAAAAGTTGTATTATTTACTTTTCCTGTCCAGTAGGGTTTTTTTTACACTTTAATTTGTTTTCGTCGTGATTGGTGATTTTACAAAAACATTTAAAATTTTGTGAAACAAAATATAAAACATTGTCCTTTAAAAAAAAATATAATGATAAAATAATAATAATATTATAATTAAACGAATCACAATAATAAAACTACGATACACGAATACGAACGGGATCATTTATGTTGTTTTATTTTTATGTAGTGTTAAATACATTTTTTTTTCTGGATGAATATGTATAGCTATTAAGTACTTTTTATTAACTTGAGTACACTAGACACTAGACAAAAAATCCAGAAGAAAAGATTAAAAATGTAGTTAGTTTTTAGGACAATGAAAAATAAAGTGTCATAATATAACCATTCATGTACTGTACAGTTTGATGTTTGATGAAGAACTGTAGGATTGATTGAAAGAGCAAAAAGGTGATTACTTAAATACACATCATACATTTGTTGAAATGAGATTTGATCAATTTTTATAATATGTATTATGTATGTGTTTTATTTTTTTGACACATCTTTAGTTTTTTGTATTGGATTTAAAAAAATAAATGACACCCTATTTAATAATATGAATCATCAATATCATCAATATCATCATCATCACTATATATATATTATTATTAAATAATAATGAATAGTGTAATAATATTTTGTTTCTTTGTATATAATTTTCAGGTTTTAAAAAATGTTAAACAGTTTTGGCTTACTATTTCATCCTACAACATTTAACTACATCACCTAATACTTTAAAAATAAAACATTATGCTGCAATAAATTCATACTATACGTACGAATTATATATATGTATACTATACCCAACCTATCGATATTATAACATCTATCAAGAAGAAAATGAAGTATATTATTATTATAACGATACCCTCTCGTTAAAATAATTAAATAATATTCAAGATTTTATATAGTATATCATCATAAAATTCTAAGATATTACTTATAATAATAATAATAATAATAATAATATAGTATACAAAGTTCTAAATCAAAAAGCCGAAAGAAGTAGTAGTAGTATTATAATATTTATTGTTGTTGTGACAAAAAAAGGGCAAAAGATGTTCTGTGACCAAAAGAAGATAAAACAACAGAGTAGACGAAGAAGAAGTATATCATCATCAGCAACAACAACTTCAATCATGTCAAAGATATTATCTCCTATTTCATATTATTATTATAATAACGACGATGACAAAACTTTCATCGTTAATAGTATGACTACTACTACTACTACCATTCTTATTGTATAAAATTATACAACAGAAAAATGATTTTCAATAATAATTACGATAAACAAAATAATAACAATAATTATTCTTCAATAATCATCAATCATCATGAGTATATTATTATTCCTATCATACCCAGAATAACTACTACTACTACTGTTAAATTACGACGACGACAACAACTTCAATATTACTTGTATTTCCATTACAATCAAGAAAAACAAGCACTATTACAATAATATACATTGATGTAACTATAATGTATATGTAAATTAGTGTTTGTTGATTCCAATTAAAATACAACCACAACATAACACAATATATTTAAGTTCTTGATATTTACATACATGAGTGTGGCAAAAACAAGGAATGCCTTTAACAGATAGCAAAAAAATGTTTCCAGCAGTTTCAGCAGTTGATTTAACATTATATGATTTTACTGCTAAAGAAAATGAATTGAAATGGAGGGGGCTATTTATAAGTGGATTAAAAAAGGTAATATATATTATACATAGTATTTTCATGTAAGTAGTACGATAGTATAAGTAATGTGTTAAATATGTGCGTTTATAGCGGTAAATGCATAAATAAACAAAGATGTTTTATAATATATTATAATACACATAATCTTTATTAGTTGTGGATTTAATTTGTATATTATACATGAAAAAAAAAACAAACATTCTAAACTGTATCATTTTAATATGTATAAAAGGTTTCTCAAAAGCGAGGTCATGCAGTAAAAGCCGTTCAAGCTACAGGTGAAGATGCCTTTGACTATATGGAGAAATTACTTTTACAACTTCTTGGAATGATTTGTAGTCGGCCCAGTCCTCACAGTGTACAAGACGTCCAGGTGTGTTTTTTGAACATTTTATACATCATTCATGTTATTTTAATTTTAAAATCATATTTTAAATTCAATTATTAATGTGTATAGCACACTGTTTAATAATTTACTGTTTATATGGTTTGTGTGTTATAAAACATAGGATCGAATATTAAAAATGTTTCCTCCGCCTATTGATCAATGGGCAATCGATGAAGCCACGAGTGCCATACGCCAAGGAAAGAAAAAAGCCGACCTCGTCTTCCCCGTTGATAAAATTCATTCTTTACTCCAAAAAGTATAAATTATTTAGTCAAATAATAATAATAATGTGTATATAGTGTATATACCATAATATTATGATTATTTTTAAACGTGAAATAATAATATATTATGCAATCGTTACACCAGTGTATTATTATGTAATATTATATAAAACACTAATTTATCCTCACCATTTACTTTTCAGGATGTATTTCAGTATCGTTTAGATCATAATGTAGCTGTTTATGTAGCAGCTGTACTGGAATATATCGCAGCTGATGTTTTACAAGTAAAAACAAAACATTATCTTGTTGTTGTATAATGTATAATACACCTTAATTATGTCATAATAATATGTCAAATTAATTTGATTTGTCCATAAAAATATAACACCTTCAAGTATGTAATATATATATATTACACAAGTTTTGTTTCTGTATTGTAGATGGTAGGGAATTATGTTAAACATAGTCGACATGGAGAATTTTCTACCCAAGATATCAAAGCGGCCATGTGTTGCGACAAAGTTTGTGGTTTTTTTTTTAAATATTAAATTATTTTGATAATAACTTTATACATACTTTATATATATGTATTATACTCTAGGCATAATTGTACAAAAACAAATAGAAATTTTTAATGCATACGTATGTTGTATAATATTATTTGTATTTAATATTGATGGGCACATGTTTTTGTATCCTAGAAAATTGAAGCATATCTCATAATATAATAATTATTTTACATTTGTTAACAATTGTTTATTTTATTTTTTTTACAGGTTTTATGTGATTTATTTAAGTTAGGTGATATATTTGCATTAAGTGTTGTAGAAGAGCCTATTACAAGGAATTCATTATCCTATAATGAAGTAAGATTTACAGACAAAATTCAAAAAAATAAAAATATGAATAGTAATTATTATTGAATTTTACATTTTTTACATACATTAAAATAAACATGAAATTAATAACTTTTATTGTTGTATTTTAATATTAATATGATTTGTGTCGTATAGGTTGTAGATGATCTACTTCAGTCAGAAAGACAGTATCTTCGAGATCTCCAAATGCTTATAAAAGTATTTCGTGAAGAATTTGTTCACAAGTTGGAAAAAGAAAATCAAGTAAGTAAAAAACTATTTCATATTATTATATCGTTATATTATTGTTCTGTTAATTACTGACAATTATTATCAATTATTATTGAAATACTTAATTACCTAAGATGATGCTGATTATAAACAAGAAACGCACTTGTATTTCGTTTGTATATAACGTGGGGGTTTGTGATTTTTTTTTTATTTACAGAATTTGGAATTGGTATTTACATCGATAGTAGATATCACCGAGTTGACAATAACACTCATCAGCACAGTTGAAGATACACTAGAAATGACTGAACCTAATCAAGTCCCTGCGATTGGTGTTTGTTTCCTAGAACTTGCTGAAACTTGGGAATTTGATGTTTATGATCGTTATGCCGAAGCTTTTAATGAAAATTGTCGTCAAGGTTTAACAGATCTATTATGTCGACCAAATGCTGAACTTACAGTTTCCACTGCTGGACATGGATTTGTTGGTAAGCTGGTATTTTTTTTTAAAAAATGAATAGATATAATATTATTAAGTAGTGTTTAATATATCCATGTACATTGTAATAATTATTATTATTCTGTCATCAGTCATCATACATGGCATAACATACAAAATCTAAAGTCAAAATAATTATTACAATACAATAAAACCTTTTAAATATTTTGTTTGTTTTTATTTTTTAAATTTTTAATTGACCAAATTTAGAAGCAGTCAAGTTTTACTTTCCTAAACTTCTCCTGGAACCCTTTTATCATTGTATGCAATACTTTGACTACATAAAAATGTTGTATCGATTGTCACCTTCTGAAAAAGATAAGACTGACTTGCTACAAGCAGATAGTGTGCTCACAACTCTCAAGTCTATTATGGGAAACTTAGTCCCAGCTATTCCAAAGAAAACTACTGGGTAAATGTTTCTACTCTATTGCTTTTCTTTCTTTCTTTTCTTTTGTATGGTCATAAGTCATAATGTAATAGTATTATGTATTATGGAAATGTAATTATAATTTCATGTATATTAATCTTTACATTTTTTATAACAGAGATTTAAGCGTCCGTATATCTGGTAAAGGGAACAAGCAGATTGCTCATCAAAAGTAAGCTACAAAAAAAAAACTAATGAATTATGATGTTTCATTAATAAACTGTAAATAATTTAATATCAAACTGCCTAACCACAAAACTGATGTAATCAATATGTAATAACAATTAATATGGTAATTTACAAATTACAAATGAACATTCAGTTGTAGGTATAAACGTTTTTACATTTATTATTTTTTGACATATTTTAAAAATAGATTTGCCGAAATTAAGAGTCAAGTGGAAGGCTTCAGTGACTCTCTTGGTCAAACTTACTTTAACGAATTCTTTTGTGGTAAGTAAACATGAAAGATTGATGGCATAAATGAGATTTCGGCATTATGTAGACTGTAGACGAATTTTACGTTAGAATACATATTACATAATAAATATTTTCATTTTATAAAATGACTTTGTTTAGAGGGGGAGTTACTAAAAATTGGTTCCGGTAAAAAGCCATCAGAGAGGTATGCGTACTTATTTGATGGATTTATGTTCTTGTGTAAACCTAATCATCGACGTTCTGTTGTCACCGGCGGTCCACAACATGAGTACCGTCTTAAAGAATCATTTTCAATGACTAAAGTCGAAGTCCGTGATAAAGAAGATACAGAAGGTACATGTCAGCAAATTTTCAAATAATGAAACTATTCACTTAATTATCAAATACACACTTTAACACTTTAAGAAATATGCCAGAATTTGCATATCACTTGATTTTACAATACACAGTTGTGGATTGGATAGTATATTATTATTATTATTCATTATGTAAGCTTAGCTATATGTAATATATATATTTACTCAATTTGTATGTACTATTGTTTTTGGTTTTTTCTAGAATGGAAAAACTTGTTTGAAATTGTAATAAGAGATCAAACACCAGTCTTATTGTCCTGCCGCACATATGAGGAAAAATCTAATTGGATGTCTATACTAGTCATGCTTACAACTAAAAGGTCTTGAAGCTATTCAATTTATTGATTTATAAAAAAATTTATATCACACAAGATGTATATAATAATAATCCTTAAAATAATTAATACATTCTATGTACCTAAAAAAAAGACAATACTGTTCTTTGGCAATAACTTTAACTCATTTGTTTGTATGTATCCTTTTTACAGCATGTTAGATCGTATATTAGATAGGATTTTGTCAGATGAAGAGAAAAAACATCCTTTAAGGTTACCCCCTGTAGAAAAGTACCGATTTGCTGTTGAAGACAACGAGACAAATATAGTGTACGTAATAATAATGATAATTTATAAAACTACTAAAAATACAAAAAGTATTTTTCATTTTTAATGGTAATTATTATTATCAATATTTACATGTGTGTATTTTCTTGTTTTTGTTATAGTTTCGATAAAGATAATGGCAACCAATTTTTAATCAAGGGAGCTACTTTACTAAAACTCATTGAACGGCTTACGCATCATCAATATTCAGATCCTAATTTTATTAATACTTTCCTTACAACGTATCGCAGTTTTTGCTCGCCAGATGAATTCCTTTCGTTGCTTGTGGAGCGATATAATATTCCTGATCCCGAATTCGATCCAGAAGAAATCGAATCTATTCACGAGAGAAAAATGTTGAAACGCTTTCGTAAAGAATATGCTCGACATATAAAATTAAGGTAAACAAAAGAGTAGTATGATAATGCTTCATATATATTATATATTATTATATATTATTATATATATATATATAAATAAATTAGATTTACTCGTGACTTGTATACACATATTGTATGATATACATTTGAAAATAAATTATGGCATTGCCTGTAAATGAATTAAAAATAACTCTTTTTTTACAATGAAATGGTTGCAGGGTTTTGAATGTGATTAAACAATGGGTAAGAAACTAAAATTAAAATAAAATTATAGTATTTTTCAAACTAAAAGCTATTCTATTGTTTGTTATTATAGTGTTATTACATGTTGTATACTAACATGCTGTTTGTATCTTTGAAAAAATCTCTTTTTTAGGTGATACATCACTTTTATGACTTTGAAAGAGATCCAGAACTGCAAAAGAGACTAGAAAATTTCTTAGATTCGGCAGATGAATTCAGTAATGCAAAGAATATTTTAGAGTCTGTACGTCGATGCCTTCGTAAAGCAGTCGAAAATAGTAACGCAGATTTGGATAGAACCTTTCAATCGATTCAACTAGCCGATCGATCGCCCCCACCGATAGAATACCACATAAAATGTCCCATGCGTGATTGGAATGTTCTTACGGTACAAAAAAGTTTTTTTGAACCTTACTAGTACTTTAATTGTAATATGTGTAAGTCCACACGAAAAATATCAACTCACGCATCTAGCACTTTTTTACAGATTCATGTACTTCAGGTCAAAGACTAACTACCCTGAAAATTTCAAAGTCCTAGGTTG